>PVIJ01011917.1:0-52386 GCA_004024925.1 Scalopus aquaticus
TAAAAAAAAAAAAAAAAAAAAAAAAAAAAGATGAAATCCTACATTGCAAGAATATGGACAGACTTATAGGGAATCAAGCTTACTGAAATGCACCTGAGAATGACAAACACCATATGATTTCACTCAGATGTGGTACATACAGGAAAACAAATAAACAAACAAACAGATGAACTAACCAATTCAAAGGAAATGATTTTGGACTATGACTAAACAGTGGTTACCAAAGGAAAGAGTCATAAGAGGGAGTATATCTGGCAACAGGGGGCAATGCTATGGCGCGGGGTAAATTGGACTTTTAGTGGTGTACTTAGTGTAGTATATATTCATGCTGATTCTGAATGATGCACACCTGAAATGTTATAATGTTATAGGTAATGTTATAATGCAATGTTAGCTCAATAAATAAAAGGAAAACAAGGAACGAAAGAAATCGAGTCTTGGCTTCGTACAGAAATCAAAACTAAAATATGTAGAAACACTGGGCATTTCCTCAGAGTAACAATTAGTAAAAATTGATCTGATCCCTTTGAAAGAAGAAATATTTTTCTCAGGTTAGTTCCTGCTTGCAAAATAAACAAATATACTGACATCAGGGGGAGCTGACTTTAAGCCAATCAGCACACAGGCAAAACTAAGGTGGCATTTTGGTGTCCAAGTACTCCACCTTACTTCATTGCTAAAAGATTACCTATTCATGTTTTGTTGAACTCTGGAGTGGCCTTAGGGTTTATTTTGGTGAATAAAATGTGGATGGAAATGAAATATATCACTGCAGGATAGAAGTTTATGAACTCTAAATGTCTAGACATTTAGCTACGAGGCAATATTCCAGGAAGAGGTTTTTCCATCTGCTGGACCTGGAAAAAAGACAATGAATTGCAGAATCACAGAATAAAACAAATGGACAGCAAGAGTGGGAAATACATCTGCGCTGTAACCCAGTGTGATTTGGGGACCATCCTATGTGACCTAGGCTATCCTGAGTGAGGCATATACATTCAAATTATCTCCCTGGCCCTGCAACCAAGTGAATTAGTGAATCATACTTTTCCTATAAATCTTCTATAATTTTTAGAATGTAATAAATGAAGCTCAATGAAGTTAAATAATTTAGACAATAAAGTCAATTTCACTATTTGTATCTGTCTGACTCCAAAGTCTATGTATTTACTTTATAACTCCTCATTCTTCAACACCATACCATAACTGAAACTTGGAGCTTTATCACATTTACCATTATTTCTCTCTCACAATACTGCTAACAAATCATACAGCTAAAATTCACTGGTTTTTGAAGTATCTAATCAAAGTAGGTATCTTAATTCAATAAGAAAGTTGCTAAAATACAGTTTATTTTTTTGACAGCTATTTCTAGAAATCATATAAAATACAGGTGTTAATTTCTAAGTCTATAATCTTGGGTTTATTATGGAAACACATTTTGTCTGGACTACTTTAAAGGTATTTTAAATAATTTATTGTTTTACATACAATAACTCAGACATTTATTAATATTAAAAAACCCAAATGCAAAGTAATAAATTTGGTTTCTTTTCCCCACAAAATGGGAAAACATCTTGGTAAAGACAATTTTTAATTAATTTTACATACCAGTTGGTTGTTGGGATACAGTTCTTTAAAACACAACAGCAAAATAATAAATGATTAGTACATAAAAGGAAAACAGTTTACAGTAACATGGTAAGCAAAAAACAAAACTGATCAGGAAATACCCTGTTTTAAAGTAATTTTCAAACATTTCTATTATAGTACACTTTACTCCCAACCCTCTGAGCCCATTAAGAGCTCTTCTGTTCATACAAAGTCATAACAAATGATGCAGTCTTTATTTCAACAAAAGTTAAAGATTACCATAATATATGTAACTTAAATACCCCCCCATGATAAAGTGGCTTCTTATTCCTTAAACATAGAAATTCTGCTCTTCATGGTAGAAAGATGAAATCTTCTCATCAAAAGGCACATTCTTATCTGCAAGAAGAAAGAACAGTAAAATTGCTCATTCTGGAATAAATTTAAACACGTTTAAAAATATTTCCAAAGACTTGCAGTGGCAGGAAGTAGATAATGAAGGATTTCATCTAAAGAAATTTTAATAAATAACATGATTATTTTGTTTATATTAATTATAACAGACACTAATTTTTGATTCTATTTTAAGTTTTTCAAAGTAATTTTAAATATAAGTAGCATGGATAGACTTTCATAGTCATAAAAAAGATATACCCTCATGTAAAATTAACAAGTCAATTTACTTAAGTATACAATGTTGGTGTTTGTTTCTATGACATCTGTAAATACAATTCTTAACTGATCCAACTTCTAAATCCTTAGAAATGAGAATTAACTGAAGCTGTAGGTTGGGAGTGTACTCTATGATAAAAACAAAAAATGTTAATATTTACAATGCAGTAACAAAATTTATCCATATAGAAGATAAGGTTATTCATAAATATGAGGAACATTTGCTCATCTTCTTATCTTATTGACTACCTTATGGTAACATGAGGTTATATTTTCATCATACAAGTTTTATAGATCTTAATTCTATTTACACACTAGACTTTATTGTTACTTAATCCAAATTATAGAGTCTAAGAAAATTCTGCTATTAAGAGCCAGCATAACCAAAAGCATTTAGTCAAATCAAAAGTCAAAGCTGTACACTTTACTGACTTACTAAATCTTCCTTTATTAACATTCATTCCATCGTTAACACTTAGAAATTCATTTAAGATATATAAGAAAATTAGTAATGCTCTCTTCTAACTTGTTTACCCAAATCTTTAGTAAGCAATCTATAATAAGCATCTAAGTGATTATTATTCTGTTATCATTTTAACAGTGTTCTGATACAACACCTATATCTTTCACATCCTTTAAACTCCTGATTATTTTGATATTTGTGGATTGTGAAAAAATAAATCAGTAAAATAAAAATTGCAGTATCATTTGGCAGAATAAACACACAATATGATAGGTATCTACTTTAGCACTAAGTAACTTTTTGAACTTGGACCATTTGATAACGTAAGGAACAACTAGCAACAGCACAATAAGATGTTTCATAATCTAAAATCCCTAGTACATGATATGTTTTTATTTATTTATTGCTATTTTTTATTTATGTCTTTTACATTACTGTGTATTCCCTGTAGGTTTCCCACCACCAATTCACCTGTGTACCGTCCCCACAGTCCGCTGTACTCCCCTCTCCCCCGTTCTGAGCCCTAATCCTCCCCCCTCTCTTGCTGATTGTCGCTTTTGTATTTGGTTCCCCTATATTCCTGTTATAAGTGAGACCATTTGATATTTTTCTTTTTCCTTTTGGCTTATTTCACTGAGCATGATCCCTTCAAGTTCCATCTATGTTGCTGCAAATTGCATGTGTTTATCTTTTTTGAATGCTGAATAGAATTCCATTGTGTAATGTACCACATCTTCTTTATCCAGTCATTTATTTTTGGGCATCTGGGTTATTTCCATATCTTCGCTATTGTAAATAGTGCTGCAATAAACATATGGGTGCATGTATCCTTTTGGAATAGTGTTTTTGTGTCCTTTGGGTAGATTCCCAAAAGTGGTATTGCTGGGTAGTATGGAAGCTCCACTTTTATCAGTTTGAGGAAATGCCATAAGGCTTTCCATACTGGTTGGACCAGTTTGCATTCCCACCAGCAGTGTAGAAGAGTTCCTTTTTCTCCACATCCTCGCCAACATTTGTTGTTGTCTGTTTTTTTAATGTGCGCCATTCTCACTGGCGTGAGGTGGTATCTCATTGTGGTTTTGATTTGCATTTCCCTGATTATAAGTGATGTTGAGCATTTTTTCATATAGCTGTTGGCCATTTGCTTTTCTTCTTTGGCGAAGTGTCTTTTTAGCTCTTCTGCCCATTTTTTGACTGGTAAAATCCCTAGTACTAGTACATGATATATTTAATGTACAGTTTCAGAAATGATTTTGAGATTCATAATCAACTTGAAAACATATGTAAACATGTATAATTATCCAACCGTTTTTAAACTTACTTCTATTTTCTAGACTGAATGACCTGCTTTCTATTTAAAGTACTGTGTTCCTTGAATTGGGTCCTACTCAAAATTCCATTACAGATGTTCATATACTGTCTATTACCTATGTGCTATGTGGAACAACTTTCCCCTAATCTCTACCTGGTATCACTAAATACAGACCAAATGATACTGAAGATGTTCTTTATCTGCATACCCGCTAGGAAATACTTTTAACTCATCAAGAGTCAAATCCATCATCTTCCAATCTTAAACTTGGTCTTCTGTATCCTCTTAATTGACATAATAACACCAACCACCTAATCATCATTCTAGTAGGAGCGCTGAAGTCCTCTCTGACTACTTCACCTTAGGTAATGCTGCCTCTTATTATCTTGTCAAAAATGTTCATTTTCTTCCCTCCTAAAATAGTCTTTGCCTTTGCTTTGACACTTCTCACCTGAACAACTGGAAGAGCTTCAAAATATTTGACCTTAGTTTCTTCCAGAATCAAATCTATCTTTCACAGGGCCACCAGAATCATTTTCCTAAAACATCTATCTCATGCTATCACTACTTCACTCCACAAAAATTGATGATTTATAACAAATGTCACACATGGTAAAACCTAAGTCCTTAATATGTTGATTTTTTTAACATGCTGTTATTGACTTGCCCCCAAATCTGACTGATTTTCTATGACCTTAGCATATGTCCTGTGTTCTACACAGACTCACAACATGCACACACTCTCACACAGGACATCTTCTTAGCTCACACTTTTTAATCTGCTGGAAATGCAACTTTCTGTGTTTTAAGATTTTATTTAAATTTATTTATTTTTTCTTTTAATTGAGGTAACATTAGGATGCTCCCCATCAGGTATCACCATAGTATCTTGTGTGTGTGTGTGTGTGTATTTTTTTTCACTTATGTATTTCATATACATATATATCACTTCCCCAGTGAAATCTCTGGTGTTTCTATTCCTTACTCAATTTCTCAGTGATCCCACAGCAGTCTGAAAAATGTAGACCGTTAGCAAGGAACAGAGAGATAGCCAGGTTTCCTCAGCCTGGAGAGGGGATACAAAAGTTGTAGAAGGTGGCATAGCACACTCATAGAAGCTTGGAGACAGAATCAGGAGTATAATTTGCATGGGACTTTTAAAAAGAGGCACTTAAAAAAAATAATTGGCACTTTGGGCAGAAGTGTCAGAAACAGAGGTCAAAGGTCCAAAACCAAGCAGGACTGCAAGTGTACTCTGACCTATGGACAGACATATATTTCATAGTTTATGAAACAGACATTTTTAATATTTTAGTATTTCTGGCTTTGGAATGTATGCTTTAATTGTTTGCATTTTAGAACTGTTGTCCAAAAGATGATAGTTGTTAAATAGTTATCATTGCCTTTATGTGCACAAAACTGATCAAGGCTTTTTATAGTTGTCACTTCATCTGCATTGTTTGCATTGTTGCGATTATAAGGAATAAGTTTTAGGATGCTTAAAATGCCTTCATGAAAATAGTATCTGAATCACTGCTGGAGCAAAAATTACTGTATATGCTGAAAGAGAGGAAAGAGGTCAGCACTAATTTGGTATCAGTGAAACAAATGTTTATCACTAAAATAATGGTGTCAATTCCATATTTTTACCAACAAAAAGGCCATTTTTTTTTTAAATGGGAAGATATCCCAAGTAGGAAAAAATACTAATTTCTGTTTTAAGAAACCAAAAAGGCAATGTGAATGTAGAAGAAATTGCAAATTTTTCAGAAAGGATAAAAAACATAAAAGTGTTGAGAAGCTATTATGCACAATTCCTATATTACATAAAAATATATTATTTCAGAATTACAAGACACTCTTTTTCTTAGTGATACATCTTAAAATTAATAGATCTTTTCTTAAATAAATAATAGTGCACAACTCCACAGAATTTATTTCAACTTCAAGTGAAGGAAGAAAAAGGGTGTGAAGAATCTTTAATTATTGATGCTTACATCTTGAATTAACAACGTTTAAATAAGAAATTGATGAAATTGACAAATTCTTCACCATTACAATTTAAGATTTGTAAAAAAAAAGAATCTTATATCTTTACCTCCACAATTTATGACAGTGACATATAGAACAAGTACAGACAAATTTATTCCAAATGCATAATCTCACTTGATTACAGATATAGGTAACCACAGTTTTTAAGGCCTTGATGGTTTCTAGTGTATTTAAAATAGGGCATGCAATATGTTGAGCTGCTGTATGTGCTACTAAGATTAATAGTTAAATACATTTTAAAAAATGACATTCATTCATTTATTCACCAAACATATTCTGAGTTTTTATTATCTTCCAGGAATATTGTTTGGTATTGTGATGATGGTGGATGATGGTACTAGATGATGGTACTGGATGGTGATGACAAGAAAAGAAAAGAAACAACAAAGAAAAATAATAAACATAATTCCCTGGCTAATATAATGGTGTCAATTTCATATTTTTACCAAAAAAAAGGCCATTTTTTTAAAATGGGAAGATATCCGAGGTAGGAAAAAATACTAATTTCTGTTTTAAGAATCCAAAAGGGCATGTAAATGTAGAAGAAACTGCAAAGTTTTAGAAAGGGTAAAAAAAAAATTACAAAATCACAAGAAATTGGAAAAGGACTTAGAGATGAGTCCAAGCACTCCATTTGAAAGTGACTTGGTAAGAGGAAGTATCAAAATTCGAGAGACCAACAGAAGGTCATTTAGTGATCAGTAACGAAAACTCAAAATAAAAATCAAGTTTATATAATCATACTCTTGCTCCTTATTTTTCCACAATACTTCTGTCATGAGGATTGAGTCATTGAAATTTAAAGTCTAGGTCAAATGTAAAATAATCTATTGTGCTACCATTTAGAAAGTCCCCACTGTACTTAAAAAAAGGGGGCGGGTAGTCTGGTTATGACAATTTGTTTGTTGTCTAAAAACAAATAGACAATAGCAGTGCGGTACTACTGGTGTGCTCTGTGCTCTATTCCATATGCCTGTGATCCCAAATGTCTCTTACTTCTCTGCAAAACTGCTGCACATGAACAATGTTCCTCAAAACTCATACTTTCAATCAGTGATTCCCAAACCCAAACATTTCTCTCTTGCCAGGTGCCAAATTTAACCTGCAGCTAATACTCTGAATAGTTAGAATGACATATTATAAACTGTATAATAAATATTTGTTGTCTACATTTTATTTGCTAATAAAAATACTGACGTGAGTGTATGAGAGAGAGGGAGCGTGACAGGGAAAGGGAAAGAAAAGGAGGAAGGGAGGAAGAGAGAGACAAGAGATAGCAGATACAGAGACAAGTAGAAGAAAGGAACCAGTACTAAGAAATTTGGTTTCTTGATAGACATGGGATGGCTTCTTCCTACCCTCTTGTTATCCAGAACATGGGTGTAATAGCTGAAACTGGTAACCACACGGTAAGATAAACAGGAAGAAAGTTTGCAGAAAACTTCATAGATTTGAACTTTGTCATTAAACAGTCATTGAATTAATGTCAGGGGTCAACCATTACACTTTTATGATGTGAAAAAAACTTCTGAGTGTCTGTAATTCGAGTATTCTATTACTTGTATAAAAATAAAATAGTCAAACTTCTAGAAGCAGAGTGGTGGTTACCAGGGGCTAGAAAAGGAAGAAAACAGGGAGTTGTTATTCAATAGGTATAAAATTTCAGTTTTACAAGATAAGTTCTGGAGACTATTGTACAACATTGCACCCATGGTTAAAAACACTGTATAGTACACCTGAAAATATAAGAGTGTAGAGATCATTTCAAATATTCTTACCAGAAAAAAAATTACCATTATTTTCTATGAGTTAAAGCAAGTGTGTGGGACTAATAAATTTTATACAAACCTCAGTTGAGTTATTTTCAAAGCTTCAAGAATGTTGTCTCTACACATTGTACAGTGGTACAATAAAAAATACATTATTTTCAAGGACAAAAGCTAACTCAGAAAACATTAAACTCTCAAAATGGCTATAAATCTAAATTAAATTTGAATGGAAAAATTGTCCTATGGAGTCAAAAGTATTGTTGCTCTTTATGCATTTAAATAAATCAAATATTAGACTCCACAATAGTGTTTTCTCAGATTCTTTTACAGAAACATGTCGGTGGATTTTTAGAGAATGAGCACTAAGCTAAGAGTGATAGGGACAGTGTATGCCTTAATAATTGTGGCTAGGACATTTCTCATCCAAAAACTTGGAATAGTGATATGAGAACTAACTTAGAGAAATATAGGGATAGTATACCTGGAATAGAGTATAGCACGGGTAAATCACCAGAGGCCTGAAATGAAATGGTATGTTTGAGTAATTAAAAAAAAAAAAAAGATAGGATGTAGTTATAGATATATGTGGTAAAAGCATTTAATGACAGAGAAATAATGTTACAGTAGTTTTTCTAAGTACCGACTAATGGATTTAAAGTAGGTTGGTAAGATGATCAGGTTTTAGGAAAATAACCTAGGTTGCAAATCAGACTAAAAAAAACACCATGAGGAATTTGTTATGTTAATCCAGGAAAGAAATTAAGGTGGACTGAATTAAACTTATTGGCAGTGAGTAAAAAGAACTAACGGGACTAATTTGAGTGATGTTTAGGAGAGATAATAATATTTGATGAACAATTATTTCAATTTCCCTTTAGAGATAATAAAACATCTTTTCATGTGTTTTTTGATAATATGCATTTTTCTCTTACATGAATTGTCTTTTTAAATCCTTTGCTAATTTTCCTAATTATTTGTTTTCAGATCATTTCAAATATATTTTCAACAGGTACAAGCATTTTGAATACGAAGGAAAGCAATCTTCGTAGTGTCCCATGCATTGCATTTTTTTTCCATCTACAAATGTACTTTTGATATATTTTCTGGGACTTTTCTTGCTAAACAGCATATAGTTTGTTCACTCGTTCGTTCATTCATTTATAATTTGCTCACTCAAAATGGAAAGAAGGGAAATAGTCTCAAGAGCACATGTTGAAATGATGTGAAGGAGGTAAAATCCTACAGGAATGTTCTCTTTGAGTACTTGTTTCCTCAGTGTCAGATACAGCATAATTCCCCTGCGTATTAAGTACAGACTATTACAGGAGTAACAAAGCACTGGAAAACCTAAAATTTGAATTTCTATCTAAAATAAACAATACTTTCACACATTGCTATATTCTATTTACATTTAATAATCATTTTTATTGTGATAATGGTATGCTCAACATTTAGAGAAGTGTCTTAGAAACTAGAACTATTTTCAAATTGGTAACTTGAATAAGATCTTCTTAATGATGGTTTCCGGTTAAACACTAATTTTACATCTGCTCTTTGCTTCTGATATGCTGATATTAATAACCAGAAAATATTTTGTACCAAGTAACAATAAGCACATATAACGAACAAATACAATATAATATTAAATGCAATGAAACAGAAGTAGCTAAAGAACAGTTTAGAGTTTAATTTTAAAATCACAGTTGGCAAAAATTATCAGAATTGCTCTGAAGTGTTTGAAATCCTAGCTTTTAGAAGCTGCCATCATGACAGTTCAAATGTCCATTAGTGAGCATCATTATAAAATAATAACAACAACAACAACAACAACAATAATAATTAAAGTAGTTCGATAGAAATCAACACGATGGCAAGAAGATATTGTTCCCATTTGTTTTATACTATAAGGTTTAGCTTTAAATTGTTTTCTGAGACTGGCTTTCGTTGACAGAAACGAAGGTAATTTTAATTAGCTATGTGCAGTTTCTGATTCCTTACCAGTGTTTCTATCCAAGACTAGTTAGAACTGATGTTTTTCAGTTTTAAAATTCCTCTCTGTAAAATGTTTTTTAATAACTAAATAAACTGCCTCTAAAATATAAAATTGGAGTATCAATAGCAAATTAAAGAAGATATATATTAACCAAGCTGCCCAAGCAATTTTTTTCACATACCTACAAACTTCCAATTTGACTGTATGAACTTTAATACTAAAATTAAAAGATATAGTGGTAGTTAGTGGTTATAGAGGTTAGTTCTTCAATAGCCATTCAACTCCAAATGATACTTCTTTTTATCACTTCCATTTTTCTTTCCAATAGTTTATGAATAATTAATTACATGGTGAATTATACAGAAAACAAAAACAAAAACCAACTTATTGAGAGTTTCTGGGGAAATTGTTTTCATTTCTAAGAAAGGGGCACGGGAGGGCTGGTCCCTAACTTCCATGGAAAGTAATCATTCTGTGTGTGACTATAGAAACTTTAGGAACCATCTTATTATTGATCTAAAAAAGAAGCCAACAAGTGAAGATGGACAGAACCAAAAGAATCATGAAGAAGAACTGAAGTACTGATTTACTGTGCCCCATCTGTGATATCCTATTACATGAAATAATAAATTTCCCTTATGAAATCAAAACAAATCACATATTGCCAGAACATGGTTCAATCTAATGCCAAAAAAAAAAAAATCTGTGAAATAATTACCCCAATCCTAATTACCAACAACAATCATTATTAAATTTTGAATTATTAAAAGTTACAATAAAACACCCTTCTCACAGAGCTGAATAAAAAAGAATAGCTTTATACTACGATAAAATTGTAAGCAAGGAAATTAATTTACCTCGCTGGAAATGACTTATTTCCTGTTATTTTGTTATTGGAATTTGGAAAAATTAAGAGAAACTAATTTTAGAAAGCATTTAAACAATGAAGGCAGCATCAGTAAAAGATGATCCAATAAGTATTGCCAACAGTTAGTCATAAATCAAATCAACATTTAAAAATCAATGAGATTGCATCAGGAAGAGAAACTTGTATTACTTAACTCTCCAGGTCTTGGTTTTCCTCTATTTAAAATAAGAGCAAGAAGAACTACTTTCCAAGACTACCTTGATGATTTCAATGTGTATATAAGAAGTCTAACTGGTGTTTGGAGCATTTACTAACAAGTTACTAACAATCGCTTCAACTGTAGTTCTGTTATCTGACTCTACAGGCTCCCAATTGGGTTCAGTGATAGAAACAGGAGCTTATTACTCCCAGACATTCTACCATTATCATCCATTCTCTTTGCTGCTTCTATCATTTCTCTGGTTGTTTTGGAAAGCCCTTGGTGAAAGTACTCTTCTAGGATCTAAAAGACTTTATTATTATAATGTACTCTCCTTTCCCCTTTATCGGGAGAGACAAATACATTCAACATGATAATCATTTGTTATTGGAGTGAGTCACAATAAGATCAATATGCACCTTTCCCATAAAATATACTTAAAATGTTGCATAAGTTGATGACATAAAGCATGCTTAATCCCTACCATCAACATTAGAATATCAGAAAGTCCTGGCCACTGAATCAGCCTCAAATGAATGGAATTTAGACTGTTTATCTCATCATAGAAAATAATCTGTAAGCTACAAAAGGTAATAGGAATGTAAACGCACCTTCACTCACAACTCTTTGAAACTGCTATCCATTACTTGAAAAGAAATGTGTGCACCTACCCCAAAATGTGAAAGAGAAAGGTGGTACCACATCTGCATCGGCTTTCAAAAAATGACAGTTGTCTAGAATCATTGTAAGTACTCTTTAAGTGATGGTTAATATAGCTTGAAGAAGAAAATAAAAGGGCAATAGAAAAAACATTTGGGCTTCACTTCTTGGTGTCCAGAAATATTCATCTTATTGATTGTCTTAAAAGAGGCAAAAATAGGTCTGGCCTACCAGAGAGTGTTGCCCCTCCTTTTAGCACTTCCACAGTCTTACAAAGCCTAAGATTTCTTTAGTCTGTATTTCTGGCTTATGTTTGACTACTAGATTGTCAACTAAAGCTGGACATTTTCTCCATTTTTGTTCATCACTATATTCCCAGGGCTTAGCAAAGTGCCTAGGGACACATGGCAGGCAGTTTATCATGGCTTTAATGAAGAAATGAATTCATCCAATTTTTATATCCACTGGGATACCTTTTAGGCACCTTCTATCCCCATGGTTAAAACTGATGTCATACTCCTTGACTCAGAATCCCACTCCCAGAAACTTATTCCGAAAATACACTTGAAAACAATACAGAATAGAAAAATACACATGCAGAGTTATTCATTGTGGTATACTTTGTGATTTCAAAATAATTATAAACTATCTAAATGCATAGGCAACTGATTGAATAAACCAGGGTATATACATGTCATATAGTAGTATACAGTCATAAAATGAAAACACCTCTAGGAATTTATATAGTACTCAGATATTATAAAATATAACAGGAAAGTATAAAACAGAATATTTGTATGTTCCCTCTTATGTAAGGAGGAAGAGAAACATAAGAAATAGTTCTGTCAACTTTTATCAAAATAACCACAGGGAAGATAAACTAGGAAATAAGGAAGCCAATTACCTTAGAGAGGTGATACAGAGAGAATAAAGAAAAACAGTAGGCTATATTTGAGTGTATTTTAAACAATTTTTGAATAGTTTTTACTTTTGAGATCATGTTAGTGTTTTTCATATTAAACAATGGGAAGGAGGGAGAAATTGAAAACAGGAAGTAAACTCAAATAATATTTCCAATAACTATTATAACCATACTGAAGAATGGAGGAAAAAAGTCACATACAATAACTCACTGTATGCTCTCCATTTTGGGTAGTATGAGGCCTCATAGGTTAGTTTATTGTAGTGCAATAAGCCATATATATATACATACACATACATGCATATATAAAATTCTGAGCTTATATTAATTTTATTATAGGAATGAGCAAATGTGTCAGTGGTGAAAGCCAGAATTTTGTTGGGAGTCACTCTCCTGACAGAATAAGGAGAATGCAATTCTGGAAAAGGAAGAAGGCAAGAACAAAAGCAGTGGGAATAGACTGGACTGGCATAATGGGAGGTATGAAGTAATTATCTTAAGTATGCATGTAAATATGCATATGCATGGGTTTGTGGGCAAATACCCATATACATTTCATAGGTCTGGCTGGCAGAAGGACCAAGATACAAGGACATTCTAGTAGCAAAGAGCTCACCTAGTGCCCATTCTAAGAACCAAAGCTCCGTGGAGAGATGGCTGATTCTATGGCTGGAGCAAGACAGGTACAAAGTCATCCTAGAATATCTTTTTTGGTCAGAATGTAAGGAAGGACTTAAAAAAATGGGAGCGAGTCACAAAGGCACAGAAGCTAGGTTAAAGAAGAGCCCACTGGCAAATATAACAATGGACTATACACCTCCGGAAAAAGAGCTTCATTGATTCCAAACTGTCAACAGACAAATAAATAAGGGAAGGAATGATGGAGAACTCTTGCTTATAGTATAGTATCAGTGCTGATTGGTATATACAGAGGAAATGTTTAAGTTGGAAAAATATTATTTTGCAATGACCATACAGAAGATTAGAATCATGATGAATGCATTCTAAAATTAGGGAGATATTTTGATAAGAATTAGAATATTTTCATGAATTTAAAATGCCTTTTATTAGTAGCATGGGGTGGGGGAAAAATATCATACTGGAAAAATTAAATAAAACCTTGAACAGATGCACTAAACTACTGCTGCTATTTAAGGACAGATGGATATTGTGTGTCTCGCGATATGATAACCTGAGGAGGAAGATCTACGTAGTATTTCAGCTGGGAATGCATAACCTGAATCTCATTATAAGGAAACATTAGTACATCAGGTAAATAAAAAAATGAGGTAGATGCATTTTCCTTCATCTTTATGATAAGAAAGCACACAAGAAACAAATGAAGTAAAATGTTAAGAGTAGACAAATCTATATAAAAATTATAGGGTTTTCTTTATATTGTTTTTATTCTTTTAGCTTTTCTAAAGATTTGAAATTATTTCCCCCCCCTTTTTAAAGAGATGAACAAATAAATACTCTGTATAGGAGGCTATAGAAGGAAAAGTAGAAATGAAAATGAACTGTCAACCTACCAATCTCACCTTTTCCACACTAGAAATTGAGCTTCAGAAAGTCAGATTTTTTTTCCTTTTCTGTTTCGTTGCTCTAATATGTCCCAAACAGCTAGGCTAGTATGTGTCATTAAATAGTTGCTATCTAAGTAGCTGCAACATTTACCGGATGGATGGATGAGTGAATGAGCACACAGGCATGCACAGTTCACAATTTACTGTTCCTAATCTATAAAGGCATAGGCACATTAAAGGTTTTTCAATTTTTAAATAATAGTCACACTATCAAACACCTGAAGATGATTTCATTATCAACCACCATCTCTGAAACTCCATTCTCCATTATTACCATTTATCCTTCCTTCTCCCTCTAATCACAAACCTAAATTTTGATAATAATATCTTTCCAAATCTCTTGAATAATTCACTCCTCTTTACCTCTCTTGATATCACTCTAACACAGCTTATACCACATACCTGTGCCAACTCATTGGTCGTCTTCCCAGTCATGTTACTTCTTATCTTCCTCTTTTCTAATTCATAGAAAGTAATCCTCAAAACACAACTTTAATTATGTTTCGTGTTTTAAATTTCCCAAATAGTTTTCATGACGTGTAGAAGTATTTCTATCTGGTTAACACAGATCATGATATGCCTTCTAATCCCTTGTTCGGTCTAACCCATCACTCCTTACTTCTGCAACAAAGCTAAAAATCATTTATTCATATAAGGGAAGGCCCTTATACCTACAGATACTAATATTGCATCTATTTAACTTCTTTTGGTTTCTTGAATAGCCATACACTCTTTTGCCTCTAATACTCTGTGCCTGCTGTTCTCTCTCAAACCCTACCTCATACCTACCTTTCTTTTAGCTAATTTCTACTCATTTTTTTGGTTTCAATTTACATATCCCTTCCAAGAGAATTTTCTGGACCATCAGTTTCTGATTAAGTGTTCTATGTCCAAGCTGCAAGTTCTCACACTACTCTACACTTAATCTTTCTCTGTTTATGTAACTCTGATTAATGTCTAGTTCTCTAATGGAATGCAGCATTCATGAAAAGTAGAGCATAAGACAGGGTCATAAGTATTGGAGAAAGGTCTGTTATGAGATAGCATACAGAATAAAAGATAGCTACCTAGTGGAAATTGTCCCCTTCTTCATGCTCCTCCTGCCTTCCCTAGTTCTGCTCCTCTTTGCCTCCAACAACACCTCTCCTACAACATAAATCTGATTATCCAATTACATACACTATAGACAAATAACATCAATACAGTCAAAATGAAAGCAGGCTAACACCTAACTACTTAGCAGATTGCAAACCTCTTCATATTTCCCTCAAAACAAAACAAAAAAAACAAAATAAAAACTTGCACATCCCTGTGTGCACAGCTGATCCTCCGGTGTTGCATGTATAAATACAGGTGTACACAAAACAGGCTGCATATTTCAGGCATTTTTTGCTGTTTGCATTTCCTGAACAAATTACTAACTTTCACAACTACCAAAGTTTCAGTAGTTGCTTTTGTCTATAATAGCCTTTGTCTTTACACATTTGAAATACTGGAATGCAAATTCAGTTCCTCTTGGAATCAACCCTGAGTTCATAAGTTAACTATTCTTTGCACTCCCTTTTTGTGTATATACAGAAGAGGTGTCTCAAGTATTTCGTCTTCTAAAATACTATAAGAAATATACACTTTATAGTATAAAAACTTTGCATAAATTTAAAACAAAAATTGTAATGATATAAAAAGTGACTCTCCATCCCCAATATATTCAATAGCACTTTCTATAGGGTGAGCCCAAGATGAGAGAAATGCTGGGCTATTCCTTCAGTCAGTCATAGGGATCTACTGAATTTTAACATTATTCTTCCTGTGATTCTACTGCATAAAGGTAAGTATGTATCACACATAGTAGCTTTCAAATGCACACTAGCCACTTCCTCTGGTTCACCCTAAAGAAGAGTCACCAACTTATAATAATCGACATACTAAAAATCACACAATAGTTTATAAGTAATTTAAGGGTTTTTCAGATGGTATATTTGAATATTCCAAAATGTTTATCTAACATATTTTATTCATGTTTGTTTTCACTAAGAGACTGAGTCCTTAATGAACGAATATATTTGATTTTGTTCATGTTTATATAACTAATCTCTAATACTTTTTAAAAATTAAATTTGTCAGTTGTTTGCATGTCTGTATAACTTTGGAATTACACTTTTCTACTTCAGATGTAAACGTTTTTCATTCACCAGCCGCCACACCTTCCCTAACAATTCCTTATCACCTTCCTTCCCAAGTCCCCTCTTTCCTCTCCTGCGTTCCCTCTGGTACCAGTCCTCTTTTCACTAAGTCTAAGATTTGTATTTGCTATATTTTTTAGTACATTATTTTAGTAATTGATATTCCACAGAGAAGTGAAACTATCCAGTATCTGTCTTTCAAATTAACTTAGGTTGCTGAGCATGATCACTTAAAGGTCCATTCACTTTGTCCCAAAAGACACTATTTCATGTTTTTTAATACTAGGTACTAGTCCATTGGATATATATTGCTTACTGAGTGGAATAATAATAATAATTTTAATAATAATAGTGATACTTTATTGCCTATTAAGTAGAATATTGCCTCCTTTCCTTAACCCATTTGCATTAAACCTAAGCCTATATCCATGTAATTTCTTAGGAAAAGTTCTAACACTCAGTGAGTTAGATTTGAGAACAGACATAGCTACACTCTCAGTTCATAGGCCATCAGTCCTATAATTTGGGCATGAAGCAATGTTTCAAAACAGAATGAACCCAAGTAAACCCAAAATATCTTCAGAATGAAAAAAGAAAATCAAGTTTATGAATATTTCACATATATACATTCACTTTCTCTCCCTCTCTCCTTCTTTTTTTCAGGCTGATACACAGTGCCAATATGCAGCAGTTAAAAAGACAATGTTCTGCAAGGAGCTATGCAATAAAGATTTCTTTATGGGATAGTGTTCTATTGTTTATGTCTAATTTGCCTAAGCAATGTCATTATGAGCTATGTTTAGGTAGCACAGAGAATTTTATAAGTTCCTTAATAATAAAGTCCTTTATTCATTTTTCATTAAATAAAACTGAATAAATCTGTTAGGATAAAAGCTGTTAAAATATATTCTACTTTATTTTTCAATTTATCTGTCAAGCACTTGTATAGAATTGAACTGCTTGGTACTTACCTTCGAGGATGATTGGCATCAAACAATGTGTTATCATCATCCTCATCATCTTGTTCTAATGGTGTCAATTCCATGTTTTCTATGTTTGTGTCCAAAACTCCGTATCGCCTAGTCTTTCGGTTTCTTCTTCTCATCCTATTAAATAGAACACATTAATGAAAAAATATTTGAATATAGTTTGGTGATACTTACATTCGACTATGTTCTCCTTTAGTCCCATATATAAATACTATCTTCTAAACCTGTCTCCAAGTTGTTTAAAAACAAGAATCTATTTCATAACAGCACATTGTTAGCACCAAACACATGGTGTACAAGGTGGTTCAACTCCAATAAATTTAACAATTTAATAAATGTTGCTAATTCATACTAAATAGTTAAATAAACTATATATTGCTAAACAGAATTTAAACTTGAAATGGAACTTCTCTAAAAAGATCTTTCCTAAGTTCAGGGATATAGACAAAGAAGGGCACATGAACACATATTGATATCTTAAGTAAAATGTCTACTTTTATCTTTTAATATGAAGTAAGTATTATTTTTAAACAGAATAGGGGAGACTTTAAAGTTTATGCAATTTTAACAGCTATTGCTCTTTCCCTACAAATGACTTTCACCCAACTCATGCTATCACACTTGTCCATGTGTGTAGATGATTACCTACATATAATTATAGATAAACACATTTTTCTACTAGATGTAGTAAATGCATATTGTAATCTATTAATAAATTTTGTTCGGTCTTATAGCTGACAAATAAGTAGGACACATCTATAAATGTATAGAAACAGAAATATGGCCGCTAAATAGGGTCAAAGAAACTAACTATATGATTTATTACATTCAATTATATTCAGATAAATGACATGGATCAGATCCCTTCTATGTGTTCAATTTACTATTCAAATAGCTGTACCATATGATGCAAATTCCTCAATGCTCCATTGAGACTCAGATATGTAAGAATTATTTGTTTAAACAACAAGTAAAAAGGGACAGTAGAAAAATAAAACCAGCCTACTAAAGTAAGCTTGATAAAATTTTATGTAAAAGTGTATTATACCACATAAAATAAACACAACAGAATAAAATACCATTTTACTATTCTATAAAACAGAGAAAACCGATCAATGTAACTTGTTGTACCTATGGGAATTTATTCTTTTTGGTTTATTTTAACTGATGCCTAAAAGGAATCATTAAGCATGGACTAGTATAAACAATATTCTTAATTTCTTGTATTTCACATTCAAAATTAGATTGAGGAAAACTTAATGTATATTTTATATACATACACTTCCTATGTGATTAGACATAATAACAAAGTTGAGTAAATCTTAATAAATGGATGTATATCTTATTTTTGTAAAAAATTAGTGACTGAGCAGAAAACATGGTGGAGTAGTCCATGCTAGGAAAATATTGCCATAATTACTCCAGAAAACAACTTAATATTGCATACATCTTGCACATCAGCTACTGCTGGAAGATGCCTGCAGTCAAGAGCACATGGTGTTGATGGAGTCTGAAGAGAGAGGATGCAGCTATAGACACACAGTGGCATGGTACACAGCTCCACCTAGCCTTGCCAGAACCAGGAACAGGCAAAGAGGGTCTAGATACTGGGGAACACATCTCTAGAACCACTGTGCAGAGGTGGGGAGCATCCATGGCACCAATCCTAACCCCAATAAAATCTGAAGGTTGAGATTAGACACTGAATCCCTATGAATTTTCACAGCTTGGTATGGAAGGGTTGACACGTCCCTCTTTTCCCCCAACTCCCTTTTAGAAGAAAGAAGCACAGAGGTTTGTTTCCAGCATTCCAAGCCTCAACCTCTATCAGTTATAAAAATGCCCTATTTCTCCAAGGCTACTTGCCCACTACAGCCAGGTGAGCTCCATCTACTATAAGAAACACTGACTGCTAGGTAAATGTGAAGCTAGAACATCTGAGGCTGCTGGCAGCTCACTCAGCAGTCCCAAAAGCCAGCCACCACTCCCTGGAGGGACACTATTCCCCCTCAGTTCCTAGCTCAATGTAGACCAACCATACTGCCTCCTCAACTATCCTTGTCCCCCCCAAAACACTGACTGCTAGGTGGGCATGAAGCTGACACATAAGCTATGGGCAGCCAGCCTGGAGGCCCTGAAAGATACCCTTTTCCTCTGCTCAGCCTCCCAGGACTTCCTTGAACTCTTAGTAAACCACAGCCAGATAAGTGCCACCTACCATAAAGAACACTGATTCCTGGGCAGGTGCTGACCTAAAGCAAATGGGACTTCGGGCAGCTAGCTTAACAATTCTGAGAGGGTACCTCTCAATCCCCAACCCAGACTCTCAGGGCTTCCTGGGGCTCCTAGTCTAGCCTCCTAGTCTCTTCCAGGATTATATACCAAGAACAATCATTGATTGTGTGGGGATTTAGTTGATGGCATCTGGGATTGTTAGCTAGGCTTGGCATCCAAGAAGCACCAGTACCTCCTGTGGTTGGGCTAGGCAGGCATCTGGACAGCTTAATTACTAAATATGTGCAAGTTCTCATGCTACATTCCTGCAGCTCAAGGAACACAGCCCTCTCGTCACTCCGCTGTGCCAGAGCCAGAGGGGAAATGCAGTGTCATCAAAACCTGCTGAGTTCAGATTTGGGTTCTGAAGGGTCAGCTTGGTTTTTAGGAGAACATTACCCATGGGCTACCACGAACAGGCTTGACTAGACAGTGATTGTAGACTCTTCCCGTAGCTCAAGTGCTTATGCACTTGGCAACTGACTATAGGAATTTTACATCCCCCACATCTCCAGTCATCAGCTAGAGACTGGGTACCTGTACTACCAACCCGTGCACTAGTTCCTGAGCTTAAGTCACCCTGACTGGTAACCAGATTTTAAACAACATAATAACAGATTGGACAGCATTAAATACCAACACCCTAGGTCAATACACTGCATTGCAATTCTAACACAGGACTGTCACAGCAGAATTGAGAAGGAAAGTAGCCACACTAAATACATAGAAATAACCACAGAGCATCAAACAGGATGAGGAAGTGAACATATTCACTCTAATTGATGGTTCAAGAAAATACACTGGGAAAAAACCTAATACAACAGAATATAAAAGATGGGATTTAACCCAAGTATCAGAGGAAGATATCAGAGCAATGATGAGTCCTAATGACGCTTACTGAGATAAGAACGATGAATGAACTAGAAAAGAAACACAACATGACAGATAAATAGGAAAAAAAAGTTCCAAACAGAAATCACAAATATAAAGAATGCACTACTTGAAATTAAAAATATAATAGAGAGGCTCACTAGTAGTTTCAATAAAGCAGAGGAACATAACAGATGGAAGATAGGGTAGTGGAAATAACCCACTATCAGAAAAATGAGAGAAGAATTAAAAAAAAATGAAGATAACATGAGATTTATGAGACAGCAACAAGAGGAATAATGTGTACATTGTAGGGATCCCAGAGGAGAAGAGACAGGGACAGAAATTCTATTAGAAGAAATAATAAAGAACTTCTCCAAATTGGGGAAAGAAACAGACATCCAGATTCAGGAATCTCAAAGAAAATAAGCCCAAAATATATATACAAGACACTTCATAATTACAATAAAATGACAAAAAAAGTAAAGATAGAGAGAAACCCTAGTCAGAGAAAAAGCATAACACATAAGCGAACCTTTATAAAAACTTCTGCAGGTTTTTTAGTGAAAATCTTACAGAACACAAGAGAATGGCAAAATATTTTAACAAGCTGAATGGAAAAAAAAACCTGCAACCCCAAATCTTCTACCTTATTAAACTAACATTCAGAATTGAAGGAACAATAAAAAGCTTAACAGGCAAACAAGACTGAAGGAATTCATCTCCCCTAAACTGTCCTTGTAGGAAATATTAAAGGGACTTGTATAAAAGAAGAAGATACCTTACTTAGAAACAAAATCACTAAAAACAAAATCTATGTAGGGAGATTAAAAATGGATACTATAGTAAGGAACTCAAGATAAACTTGCTTTCAATTTAGTAGGTTATAAGTACAGAATCACATATTAATTACATGATAATCTCAGCTCAAAAATACCTAGAAGAAACCACGAAGATAAAAATGTAATCAAACACTACACAACAGGAAGCTTACAAAGCACAAGGGGAGAGAACAGAAAAATAAAAGAACAGAAACAAAGTGAAAACAAACAAACAAACAAATAACAAAATGGCAACAAATATTTCCATGCCAATAATTTCCCTAAATGCTAATGGCTTGAATTCACCAATAAAAAGGTACAAGTGACTGACAGGAATCAAAACTCAACTTTCTACTCTCTCCAGGAGACCCAATTGACTTTCAAAGATAAAAATAGACTCAAATCAACAGATTGAAAAATATTTCTACAAGAAAATGGTACCCTAAAAAAAGGCAGAGATAATCATACTTATACCAGATAAAAGTAGAGTCCCAGCAATAAAAATTAAGAAGAGATAGGAAGGGATATTATATAACGATTAAGGGTTCAATACATTAGGGAGACATAACACTTATCACATATATGCAGCAAACAAAAGAGTATTGAAAATGTGAAGTAAACATTAATGAATCTAAAATAGATAAACAATAATAGAGACTACAACACCTAGCTTTTATCAACAGACAGATCAACCAAAACGAAAATCAGTCAAAAAGTCTTAAATAAGAAGTTAGAACAGATGGATTCAGTAGACATTTATAGGACATCCCAGCCCCCAAATACTGAATATGCATTCTTCTCAAGTGCACCTGGGACATTCTTAGATTGGACCACACACTGGGTCACAAAACAAGTCAATAAATTCAAGATTAAAGTTATATCAATGATCTTTCCTGATCACAATGGCATCAAATTAGAATTCAACCACAAATACAAAGCAGGAAACCTTCAAATACATGGAGACTAAACAACTTGCTACTGAACAACTATTGGGTTAATAGAACATCAAAGAAAATAAAAAATATTTGACGACAAACAAAAATAAAGACCCTACCTATCAGAACCTAAGAAATACAAAACAGCGGTATTATGTGGGAAGTTTATAGGCAATACAGCCCGCATCAAAACACAAGAAAGATCTCAAATAACATTGCAAACTTACACTTCAAAGAACTAGAAAAGAATGTATGAAACAAAATTCCAGCTGAAGGTAGGAAGTAATAAAAAATAAAGCAAAATCAAAACTTTGATTTTGAATGTATAGTCTCCAAAATTCTAAGACAACTTTTTTTGTGTGTGTTAAGTCACCTGTTTTGTGGCACTTAGTACTGGCAACCTAATACAAACTAAATAGAAATTTTAAAAGGCAATATAAAAGACCTATGAAACTAAAAGCCGATTCTTTGAAAAGATAACAAAATAGACAAACCTCTAGCTAGACTCATTAAGGAAAAAAAGAGAGAAAACTCTTAACTGAGTAATCAAAAATGAAAATGAAGTTACAACTAATATCATAGAAATACAGAGGATCTTAAGCAAGTACTGTGATAACCTTTATGGCTCAAATTTGGGTAATCTAGAAGAAATAGACAAATTATCAAAATTATACAATGCCTGAAACTGAATCACAATGAAATAGAAAAAATTAAGAGACCGATTACATGAAGGAAACTTAAACAGTAAACAAAAGTCTAAAAATGTAAAAGCCCAAACAAGCAGTTTAGTGAGTTTTACCAAATCTTCAAAGATAAACTAACAACAATCCTTTTCAAACTCTCAAAGATTGAAAAAGAGGGACTGTTTCCAAAAATATGTTATGGCATCGACACTATGCCTTCTATGGGTGCAGCCCATACTCAAAACCAGTTCACTAGGACGAAGACCTGTCTCCTCACCCTTTGCCTGACACGAGACACTGAACACTAAAGGACCATTCAGGTTCATAGTGGAGCCTGTTATGACCTGTGTTCATCTGTATAGACTTTTTTTTCTTTCTCTGCTACCTATCTTTTCCTTTCCTCACCTCCTCTCTTCTCTTTCTGCCTCTCTCTCTCCCCTCACTAATTCTGCTGCTCTGTCTTCCTCATAGGTGTTATTCCTTAGTACACCCCCCCCCCCAATTATCCTACATATCCATTTCTAGGTGTGGAAACCACTTTGAATGAAACAGAGAACATCATGTCTCTAACTGCCAGGATGAGTCTTTTACCACATCAACAAGAAAAATCAAAGGGTAAAAGTCATATGATCGTATCAATAGATGAGAGAAAGCACTGAAAAGATCCAACGAGCAGTTAGGTTCTAGGAAATATGCTAACTACTTGGTATGGTTCCTTGAAATACTTCTTTCTAGTAAATAATATCATTTTGTCTATTTTACAAAGCCTGAGTTAAACCTTAGAGATGGCATTTAATTCAACCAAGAGTATACTATACTCTTGTGTAAAGCTGGGATTAGAACTCAGGGAGTCTGACTTCCCATCAGGCTACAATGAAATCAGATTAGGACAGTAAAGTGAAACAGATGTCAATATGGGAAAATAATTCAAGAATGAATGAGAAGTAATAAATGCAGCCAAACTCTTTAAAGACTCCTCTGGTAGAATAAAGATCACTTATTTTCTCAGTCTAATAAATAAACCTACTTCATTTATTAAACATTTGAGTACAAACCCTGTGCTCTGTACTGGGTAAAAAAATGATAAATAGCCTTTCTTCTCAAAGTTTTTCTTAGTTGTCCTCAAGAGTATTATTTTACACCAAATCCTGACTTATAAGATTGCTATGCCATTGATACATAGCTACCCTGACATTTTAGCATTTGATTAAAAGCCAAATTAGTATTTTCAATTTGAAGTGGATGAGTAAATGTTGCAAAAGATATGAATTCCTCAAGAACTTGTATTTGTTGGGCCTACCTGGTGGTGCAATGGGTTAAGTCTCAGCACTATAAAGTTATCCGCAGCCATTGCATCATGAGTTTGAACCCTGGTCAGGGAGCTTCCCACATGGCACAGCAGACCTCTCCTGCCTCGCAGGCTGCTCCCCTCAACAGTGTATTTCAGTAGATCTGCCTGTTCTGCTCTCCACACTGTCTCTGGTGAATCCTCTCACCCCCACCACAGCTCTGGCCTACACTCCAGTTCTTGTATGAAAAAAATAAATCTTTTTTAAAAAAGAACTTGTACTTGTTATATACATTTGCAAGCTTCCGAGTCTCCATATATGTAAAACATTAAATATATACTATGCAGCTGAATAACTAAAGGCAAACCAGATCAATTTAAACTTGCTAGGAAAACTCCACTTTTCAAAATATATGAACAAATGGAATGGAAGGTCCATGAAAGCAAGGTCTTTTCCCATCTTGAGCACTGCTAATTCTCTTCACAGGGCCTGGTTTTAAATGCTCAATTGTAGAAACTCAACAAAGGACAGTGAAAAAATAAATGCATAAATGAATAATGAAACTTTTCCTGGTTTTGCCTAAACTGAGTGATTTCTATGGATGGCTTACTTTTATAAGTAGTGCTAACAATGTATGTCTTCTGGGAGAAAAAGAAAAAAACTTCCTTGACCAAGATGATTAAGTTAACTGACCGGAAAGGTATTGTTACCAATCCTACATTCCTAATTAAGACTTGTTTCAGGAGGAGTGGAGGTAAAAGTATGTATGACTAGATTAACAGAAGTTATTTGACTATGTCTCAGAGATAAAAGGAGAAAAAAAGGAAGATGATGAAAGGGTGGTAGGGGGCTCAGGTAGGGTACTAAATTATTTCAACTTGGTATGCACACAAAGAGCAATAAATTGCTAAGTTGACTTTTCAAAAGTGAACTTTAGGAGCTTTAACAGCCACAAAATCTGTATGTTTTAAATAGGCAATGTGTACACCTGTTTTTTACCTCCATAAATAAAGTAGCCATCCTTATGTGCAATATCATTTCAAACTGGTTAAGAAACCACAGAAAGCAGCATGTTGGTTAGGCACCCTGAAAAAGTTCAGAGATAGTTCAGTTTCACTAAGGTTTTGCCAGTTATTTAATCTTGCTCGATTTAATCTGCACCTGTACTAGAATATCACCTACTTGGAAGGTTTGGAAAATGCGTGTATGTGGCACACTCATATCAGAAACATAAACAGTGAATAAATATTAGCTATTATGATAGCAAGTAAGCATCTCAAAAATATTTCCACTACAAAGTAAGGTTCTTTTCAAGAGAACTAATTTTGTGTCTTGGCCTATAGGTGTGGTAACGATTCAAATTAAATACCATGCATTTATTATATATAAAGTATACTAGGATAGGCTTTAATATCTGTTCATAGCATCCTGTACATTCATTATCTCTGTGATTAATGTCTCTCTGGATGCCACTGGGACAGAAATGTCTATTTCACTCACAATTGATTAGTTTACAATTCTAAACAGCTGAATAAAAATTGGCTGAATGAAGGATAGCATATTAAATTTTTATGCTCGTCTTCACTATATTAAAAATAAAACTTTTTATTATTCCCATTTCACAGGAAATCAAACTGGAAAAGTGAAGTGACTTACTGAAAATCACAGAAGAAAAAAGTGGCAGAGTTAAAATTTAAGCCTTGGTCTCCTTACAATACACCATATTGAATATAAAATGAAAATGTGCCAATTCCAGGACTGAAAAAAATAAGTAATTCTTATGCTTTTAAGGTAAGGACCATTATTCACAAAGTGATATCAAAATTGTTTTTATTTAACTAAAAGGCATTCTAAATAATAATAAATAAATATATATGTATATATATACATATATATATATATATATATGTATGAAATATATGGTATTCTGGTCCTTTATAGGCACTATACAGACTACAGTGACTAACAAAGAAAAATGATTTCTGCTTCAATTTTCTTCTAATCTTTCCTTATTTCAATAAGAAAGTCTCAGTCTGATGGTAATATTTATTTAATGTTGCACATTGTTCAACTTGGTTTTAATGGACCTGGATTTGCTGACTTTTGTAAACCAATAGCATCTAGCTCAAATAGTATCATTTACGCCTGTTTACACCATCTCAAAGATATTGGTCTTAGGATTCCATCACATTCTTAAAAATTATTCAAAGACCAAAGAAGTTATATTTCTGTGGAATACACACACACACACACACATATACACATACGCACACAAGTATATACTCAACATGTTCAGTAAAGCAAACTTTTAAATATCATTTCATTAAAATAATTCATTACATGTCAATATGACTTCTTATGAAAAAATATAGTCAAAAATAGTGAAAAATAGTATTTAGATTTTTTTCATATTCCTTTAATGTCTGGTTTAAACAGAATTAGATCAAAAATAGAAATAGAAAACAGATGGATTTTCAGATTTGCTTTGCAATCCATCATTTGCAATGTAATACTTGAAGTGTATGAAGAATATTCAGCTTAACAGAAATAACCTTAGAAAAGGGATGGGCATTTTAATAGTCTTTTCAAATACTTTTTTGATACTATACCAAAACTTGACAAGCGATGTTTCTTATAGTTTAGTTGCAACATGGAATCAATCAACTTCTTGTACCTGACAAACTTATAGGAAAAGATAGTATTTTGAAAATAATCTTGATCTCACAGATTACCTGAAGAGGTATTAGAGATCCCTCCCACCTGACAGGGTCTCCTGGGCCATATTTCTACAAACTCTGACTTACACTGTACTTTTTCAATCAGTTATTTAAGCCGAGATGTTGGTTTTCCATTTGTGGCAAATTTGTTTAAAGGGGTTTCAATTATTTTAAGAAGTATATTAAATAAGAGAGGACAGGTAGGTATGAAGTGTAGGATAGCAGTGGAATAGTTTAGAAAACAATAAACGAGTACATTCCTGAAAACCTATCCTTTACTCTGTTTATAGAGGTAGAAAGTACCTAAACAGAGCTCCATCATTCTTGGCTGGCTCCTTCTGGTAGTGATGCCTTGGCTCTGTAATTCATTTCCTCAGAGAGATGGTCCCTAATAACCCACTTAAGGAATGTCTGTTATAGCTTTTACAAATCAATCGTATTACATAGCTGGAATATTTTAGTATCATGATTAATGTCATAGAAACAATTTTACTTCACTAACAAAGGAATGTGGTTAATGTCAATACCAAACATCACTAAATAGATTTTATGATTTTTTTCCTTTACTTAATAAGGCATTAAGGGTAGTAGATAAATTAGTGGCAATCATCTACTTTTATTTATAAACTGACACTTGCAATATAATAATCTGGTCTATTTAATCAAAAGGTTTACATGGTTAGGACATAAAGATCTTGTTAGTGAGAAAAAAATTCAAACAAAGCAATTAGTGGACTGTAAAACCACAGATTAGCACTGGACCCCAGGTGACATCAGATAAATTACTTTACCTTCCTGGGACAGTTTTCTCAGATTAAAGTGAACGATGTCATTAGAATCTTAAACATTTGCTCAAATATTAAACCTGGGTCATATTTATGACATTTCATTTCTGTTGTTGTAAAAGTATCGATTTTCCATCTTACCATGCAACTGATAACATTTTGCATTGAGATATTTTATGCCATAAAAATGATATTTCTGATTAAGGAGAACTATGACACGTATTAGTCTGAACCATACAAAATCGTCACTTTCCAGGTCAAAACAGAACGTAGAAAACTTTGCATGGTACAATCTAATTATTTAGGTGGTAGATTAAAGCCAAAACTAAGAAATTGCTGTTAAGGAAGAAATTTTCTTATAAATTTTATGAAGGACCCATTATAAGGTACTTCTGCCTTAATCCACTCAAATAAAAATTGATTTGTACAAACAATTCTAAGACTTAGAAAGGCTACTAAATAGGAATTCTGCTATTAAGTTTGCAAAGGCAAAATGTCAAAGTACATAACAGTATAACGTGAGGATAGAAAGAAGTATTACAAGACAGTGTGATGGGATACAAGATTATGTCCACTTCGGGGAAAATGTGTTCTTTGAGGCAAGGTAGAAATTTGGAGGCGGGACATTAATTTATAATTTTAAATGAAAGGGAGCAACTACTTGGTTTAAACTCTCCCAAAGGTCGTAACAGGCCATTTTCACAATCTTCACAAAGTCTCTCAGGCAGGGACCCCTGATATTACAGGCTAGAAGGGGGCAATGCCAGGTCACTGAAATCTTCCTTACTTAAAGGTCATCAGGCATCCCATCTCTCAGCCCCGAGGGGGAGGCTCATCGAGGCTTTGCCTCACCTGACTGTCCTGACGACGAAGTACACCAGCACCGCGCCGCTCACCACCATCAACACTGTCAGGGCTCGCTTGGTCATGGGTTTGTCGCCGGGGTTGGGGCTCACAGCGAGGCCACCACCCACTGAGCCTTCCTCCCCTGCCTTCCCTCCTAAGTCGTCCGCGGCAATCCCCGCCCCGGCGCTGCTGCCATTGCCGCCCAAAGCGCCTTGAGGCCCAGTGGCTTCAGCTGGAGCGCGGCCCTGAGAGTGGGCGGCTGTGGGCCCAGGTGGAGGGGGCGGCGAACTCTGTGGGGGAGGGCCAGGGTCTGGCGCGGCCTCGGCCGCCTGCAGCAACACCGCGAAGGGCCCCCTCAACCCTGGCAGCAGTAGCAGCAGCAGGAGGGCGGAGGTCAGGCGGTGGCTGAGGCAGCAGCTGCAGTGCGGGGCCTTCATTATCCCCTGACGCCCTTTCACCACGCGGGAGCCGCCAGGCCCGGCGCCCTGGCTCCAGGAGGGACCATGGGCGCAGCGAAGAAACAGGAAGGGGTGACCAAATCCTGGGTTGAGGCCCGGCCGCGGCAGGTGGCAGAGGCGCAGTGGCGGCAGCAGCTGCTGGGAGAACCGGAAGTTCGTACATCTCAGCAGCCACTGTTACCACGGACGCTTTTAGTTGCCAACATGTAGGGGCAGGCGCGTTCAGTGACGTCAGGCACGACGAGCCGCGTGCGCATGCGCCCTGACCGTAGGCGGGGATTTGAGTTCTGGGGTGGGTCACAATTAAGGAAGTAAATAAAGGATTGTGCAAAGCGCGAAGCGATTCTGCACGTGGGGATAATCAGCAATTGGAAGCGCGTAATTTGAGTTTCTTGCTCCAGAAATGCAAAAGTAAAATTAGTTATTCACTAAGGTGAGCTTGTCATTTTCCTTAGTATAAATTTTAGATAGATTTCATCCTGTCTTCGGGTCTCTGGCTTTTCTTAGAATATTTACTTAGAAAATAAAGTCGTAAATTTATTCTCTGCTATTGTAAGATGAAAGCTTTTTTTTTTTTTTTTTAAGATTTTACCTATTTTACTGTCGCTTTTAAGGATCTGGGAAGCATCCTTTTGAAATGTAATCAACAAAGAAGATAGTACCCAAGTCTCACATGCTCTCCGGAAAGGTAGGAAGGTAACATGAACGGACACCTAGCCTTAAGTTAAAACTTCCTGTCATGACGCCAAGCTAACTTTTCTTTTTTGTAAAACCAGTTAGTAAATATCGGTGACTTGTGATGCTCCTTACCCCGCTCTTAAAATCCCTTCAACCCTTTGTTTCTACGAAGTTGAGTTCAAACAGAGTGCTGGTGTAACTTCCATATTGTGATAATCTTGAATAAAATCTTCCTTATCTGTTTAACTTTGACACCAATATTTTGAAACTTAGGTTTCAGCAGATGTTAAGAACAGCAAGAAAACCTGACCAGAAGCCGAAAATGATGTGTAATTTTTAGAAAATGTATTCACTCAACAAATTGTTTAGATTTCTTTCTCCTGTCATAGAGTTGTACTAAATGCTAAGTAAACAACTGTGTTTCCTACCCCTTTTGCACTTAGATTCTAGTGTAATTAACACAATAATTACTCTCATTCTGAATTCTGAATGTGTGCTATAAATAACGGGTAAGGATCTTCAGTAAGAATTTGGTAGGGGACTATCATTTGTAGGTGGACAGGACAGGATAGTGTCTAGCAGCTTGGATGTAGCAACCTAAGGCAGTTACTCCTGCCTGATAGACTTGCAGTGACTAAGCATCAAAAGACGATTGCACCGTGAGGAAACCGGTTGAAGACACACCTTCGTTTCAGCTCCTAGCTTGTCCTTTATTCGTGATAAAATGACTCCTTTGGTTTCCTGTCTCCCTTACTCAAAACCTTATTTAAAGCTATATTAAAGCTATACATGGAAGAGAATTGTTATTTAATGGCACTCTTCCACTCTCTTATAAAAAATAAAGTTCAATATTCAACTCTTCCCACCCCTATCCCCTACTCCTCAAAATGTATTGCCTTTCCTTTTTAAAAATAACTCATTTTACATTGCTTCCTCATCTTGATGAATAGCGTTATTCTTCCAGTTGCTCAAGTATCTGCACCAATCCTTGCCAGTAAAATTACTCAGTAAATGCTGAGTAATTCTGAAATAACGAATCCAAAGGAATGATTCCAAATGATTAGAACATATCAAGTGCTAATGTTTCTCAAAATATAAATGTAATCTGAATCATAATTAGAAAGGGTGTTTGTTAAAAATGGAAGTTTTAGATCACTACTCCAGAAATCCTGAGCCAGAATATTTGGCATTGAAGATAATGAGTGTTTATGTATTTTGAATAATCTTTCAGGACAGTTTCATTTACATTAAAGTTTAAGAATATTTCTAATCCTTTGTCACCTGCATACAAGTTGTCAAATAATTTCCACTTCCTAAACATCTTATTCATTATTTTACTATTTTCTGTTCCCTGCTTCTAATACGGAATCATTACTGTATTGCTAGAGCTGTACATTAGTCTACTTGGCTCCCAGCCCTTTTTACCTTCTGTTAATTAAATTACACACACACATACACACACACACACACACACACACACACACACCTGTATATAGTAAATGTGTAAGCTCATATTTAGGTTAAAAAACAAACAGCAAACAGATTTTTATTTTTCAGATGTTCTTAGTCCTTAACAACAGTGAATTTAAGAAGGTAAAGCAATGCAAATTACTGTATCCCTTGCAGAATAAAATATTATTTGTAAAGTGTCATGGAACAATATTTTTGAATCCATCACAGGAGCTATGAACACGTTTCCTAGGTGAAATATTTTATTTCTCTTGTATAGTATAATCACACCTTTGTGCATACATGTCTATGTAAAAGACAAGCTGTCAAACTGAGTATAATTGTCATTTTCTATTGATGTTTTTCTTCTAATGACAATTCTTCTTGTTCATTTATGTATTTCCATTTACCTTGCAAACAAATTGTACCAGGCACTAGAGGTTGAGTTCTTCAATATATCTAAGGCTATTCAGATTCTCTATTTCTTTTTGGATGAGCTTTGGCATTTCACCTACCTCAGAAATATGTTAATTTCATAATATTTTTGTCATAATATTTTTGTCATAATATTTTGTCATTTTTGTCAAGTGTTTATAGTACTCCCTTATTTTTTTTAATATTTGTGGAGTATATAGTGATGTAAGCACTCTTATTCTTTTTTTTAATTTAATTTTTTTTTTATTTATACATACAAGCTGGGGTACAGGCCAGAGGCATGGGGCAGCGAGAGGGTTCACCAGAGACAGAGCTGGCAGCAGAACAGGCAGATCAGAAATACACTGCTGAGGGGAGCAGCGGGCAAGGCAGGAGAGGTCTGCCGCGCCCTGTGGGATTCTCCCCGGCCGGGCGTCAAACTCGCGTCGCCGCTGCTGACAACTCCACAGCGCAGCGCTTAACCACTGTGCCACTGGGGAGGCCCATCACTCTTATTCTTGATACTGGTAGTAATTTTTTTTTTCCTTGATAAGTCTAGTGAGAGAATTATCATTTTCATTAATCTTTTAAAATAACCAGATTTTAGTTTCATTGATATTTCTCTGTTCTCCATTTTCCCATTCATTTACTTTCACTCTGACATTTTTTTTCTCTCTTTAGTTAAACTTTGTTAAAATGGAATTCAATTATTTTTTTCTTTTTTCCCATCATCGTCCCTTATACCTTTTTGATCTGTTCTCCCTCTTAACTTCAGTTCTGTTATCAGTGTCAATTGATTTATAATTATTTTGCTTCCCAGTTCATTCACTTGGCTTCCTTACATTACTCATAGATATTAAATCATCTATTACACTGGTCACCACATTTTTACAAAAGTCATATCCCTGAAATAAAATTAGTCATTTCCTATCAATTTGTATGTGCTCAACACGGATATGACAGTCAAATTCTAATTTTGGCTCTAGTGGGTTTTTTTTTTTTTGTAATATACAATAAATAGATGTTTACATCACAAAATGCATGCAATAGTAATAGGCCTATGGTTAATACCTGTAAAAAATCAAGTCATAGACTACTTAGATTTCTTTGCTTGTCTCTTGTACAGCTGTTCAGGAGCATCTCAGGGGAGTGTCTAACAGTAGTCAGCCAGCATAGTAGTGGGCCATTTTCCCTGGTATCTTTATTACATTGAGGCAATATCTTGATGAAAACGTTCGCCATGTTCATCACTCACCATACCACAGTTTTCAGGGAAGAAATCCAGATGGGAATGAAGGAAGTGGATCTTTAGAGACATATTGCCCCCAAGTTTCTGGTACTGCATCAGCAAGTCTTCTACTAGTTCCTTGTAGTTTTCTGCCCTAACATTCCCAAGAAAGTTTGTAGACACTAGGCAAAAAGCATTCTATGCTTGTTTCGCATCACCCTGCAGCAAGTTGTTGAACCGGTCATCTCAATGCAGACGGAATGTTTGGGTAGACTATTCTCGACTTCTTTTGCTTCGTATTCCGCCAGAAAGAGGAGGAACCAAGCAGAAGCAACAGTCTTTTATGTGGTTGCTTGTCTGTCTCCATACCATGGGGACTGCAAATGGTGTTGATAGTCTTTTTCCATTTAACCACAGTGAAAGCTGTTTTGTCCATGTAGCACAGCATATATGTGGGGTCCAAAGCTTGTCTTGGTCACCAACCTTGCATCCGAAGTAAAGATGATAAGCCTTCTTCACTTGAGGAGTGATACTTTTCTTCTGGTTGGCAAATGTCACTTCCCCACAAATAGAGCAGAAATTGCCCACGGTATTAATGCACTTTCAAGGCATTACTGTTCTGTATTGTGCCTAAATGGATAAAATAATAACAGTTCTATGGAACAGTAGGTTCAACTGTCTCATACAAAGTCTGAAATATTTTCAATGCTCAACCTTTCCAACAGGGCTTTCTATAGTGCACTGCTGATGTCAGCTTACTTCAGCATCTGCCTGGCAGTAGTATTGCATTACATCAGAAAATGATGCAGTCAACTCTGGATGATGTGTGCATGATGGTATTATGCAATACGATGAAATATGGCATCATTGTAGGCTGATTTAGGTTGTTGTTGCAGTCCTACTGGGTAAATTTACACAGTGAAACATATGAAATGAATTATATGAAATATCTTCAAAACGAGAGCTAATAAAACATTTTCAGGGTTATATTCATGGTCAGCACACCAAGATACTACAAATTAGGGCCTTAAAGTCAGTTATGATCTCACTGTTGACCAGTGTTATTTGTCTCTATCTTTTTGAAATATAGCACTTCACATAATTCCCTTAGGTTTCTTCCTTTTTGCTGTATTTGGTAACATTTCATCATTACAGCTGAATAATATTCCATTGTGTTTATATTCCACATCATCTTTCTACAGTCCCCTATTAGTGGACATTTATGTTGCTTCCATATCCTGTTATAAATAATGCTGCTCTAAACATTGTGGAATATATAGTTAGTCAAACATACAATTTTGTTTGCTTTAAATAGACACCCAAAAGTGTGATTACTGGTTCTTATGGTATTTCCATTTTTAGTTTTTTTTAAGATAAGTGTAGGTAACTTTCCAAAATGGCTATGGCAATTTATATTTCCCCACCAACAATACATTAATATTCCTGTTTGTTTATATTTTCTCAGCACTTGTTGTTGGGAGTCTTTTTGATATATGTGAAATTTAAAAACATGTACAGTAGATAAATACTTAGAATAAGGGATTTATATCAATTGACTCAAATTCAACTATGTACTAGCTTTTTTTAAGCTAAGTGTAGGTAACTTTCCAAAATGGCTACGGCAATTTATATTTCCCCACCAACAATACATTAATATTCCTGTTTGTTTATATTTTCTCAGCACTTGTTGTTGGGAGTCTTTTTGATATATGTGAAATTTAAAAACGTACAGTAGATAAATACTTAGAATAAGGGATTTATATCAATTGACTTAAATTCAACTATGTACTTGGTAAAAAAAAAAAAAAAAAATCATTATTTTTTTTTACCAGAACACTGCAGCTGACAGGACAACAGTTTTTGTGGCTATATAGTTAAAAAACAGTGACTTCCTGAGTAAAATCTAAACCCCTCAGTCTGGAATTGAATAAATTTGTACATTAATTAAGCACTTACTGTGTACCAGATGTCATGTTAGCAAATGTTAGATGATTGTGTTTAATACTTACAAGAAACCTCATTATTATTCCTATTTTACCATAAAGAAAACTGAGGCACAGGATTATCAATGGGGCCCAAATGCACATTAACAAAAGCTGTAGAACTGGGTAGAAACTGAGCAGTCTAGCAGCAGAGGAGGGCTATACCTATTATATTTTATCTTCTTCCAATTAAAGATTTCCATGATTTGAGTCTCAATCAGCAATTACTGGGATAATGCCGCATAGTCAATAACCAAAAAGATCACATACAAATAAGTATTTATTTCTCACATGTTTGTGGTCAAGCTGGAATTAACTGATTTAAGCTACTTGAAGGCAATTCTAAAATCAAGTCTCTTGAATTTTAAAATTGGGCCATTTTGCAATAGCTGTTTTCTAATCTTTCACTAATACTATACCTGATCAAACAATTAGATAATAAGAATATATTCTCTGATATCCATAGGGAATTCAGAACTTTAAAAAAGATTGAAACTACAGGTAGTAAGGAAAAAGTTTAAAAATTAAACTGTTTTTTAATTCCAAATAAAATCAATGACTAACATATACAAAAATTATTTAATAGCATGATGCCATTAAAATTCATTTGATCTGTAATGAAATTTACGGCTTTTAAATCACTTTGGCATTGTTAATTAACAATAGCAAGTGATTTCATCAAATAACCTCTTTAATTTTAAAGATTATTAACATTACCATAGTACTCATCTAAAAGAATGTCAAAGGATGACAAGAATCATAGGACAAATGTGTAAACATTGCTACTAGAGAAAAATTTAACAATTTCCTTTTAAAAATTACTCAAATTATTTAATTACTGTATACATGTTTTTTCTGAAATCTTAATGAGATTCAGGTTTCCACACTCATGATCACCAGTAGCAGTCATCACTGACTTACCAGGAAGAGGACTATGGATAAGTAATCAGAAAAGTACTTCCGTCCCACAAACTCCTAATTTTGGTTTTGTAGAAAGGGAAAAGTGAAATAAACCTCTGATGGCAACCTAGCTGTAGCTTTAGGAATACTCTGAAATTTGTATAAATCTGCTGGGTGATCCCTAAATGTGTATGAATGGGGAAGAGGGATATTAACCTATCCCTAGAGCATTAAATAGAACCCAGAGGTCTGTCCATACACTGTGGCACATTAAATAAATAATCACAAATCACAAACTCATGATGCAGTTCAGATACTACTAAACATACCTCTACTGCTTGTGCACTCTCCTTTTCTTATTCACTCCTTGGCATACTTCTTGGTTTGTTTTTACTTACATTGCTGTCAGACTCTTACCCCATGATTGGCCTGCATCCTGATCTGGTGCACACCAACTTCAGAAAGGGCTTTGAAAAAATGCAGAATTTGTATATCGTGTGTATATTTTTATAGATCTTATTGAATCTGTGTAAGACACAATGATTTTGTTAGATGAAAGTGTTGGATAAAAGGAGTTAAGGAAAGTAGAAACTGGAAAGTCCAGTGTTAAATATCAGTACAGTTCTTTTGTTCAATTAACAAACATCTTCCTTCAACACAAATCCCTCAAGGACACTGATAAATATAGCAATTTCTAAGAACATACAGTGAACATCCTGTCATATGAAAACTGCGTATTTTCTCACTAGAGAATAAAAAATAAGAAAAGCAAATTCTTTTTTAAAGACTTTTTGTCAACCTGAACTAAAGAAAAACACAACAGAATAAAATAGAAGGAAAGCAAGTATCCAGGAATTATGTCAATCAAGATATTACTTTATTATTTTGTTTGTCAACAGATAAAAAAATACTTTCATTACAAGAATCTATCAATCAAAGCTTATCGATGAGGAATTTATAAATGAATTTTATGACTTGGTGTCATTTAATCATTCATTTACTTATTCATTCATTCATCACCTGTTTCTTGTCTTTTGGATGAGCACAATTCTCAAAGGTGTGAGATAAAGTCTCATTGTTGTTTTCACTTGCATGTCTCTGATAATGAGAGATGATGAACATTTTTACATATGCCTATTGGCCATTTATAATTTGTTTTTGAAGAAGTGTCTGTTCAGACACTGCCCATTTTTTAATTAGGTTGCTTTTTTTTTTGTTTTAGAGTTCTTTGTATATTTTGGCTATTAACTCTTTATTGGATATATGGTGTGCAAATATCATCTCCCATTCAGTAGGATGCCTTTCATTTTTAATTCAAATTTATTTCACTGGGCAAAAGACTTGTTTGATGTAGTCCCATTTGCTTATGTTTCGCTTACTCTTGGAGTTGAGCCCCAAACAAATCTGCAAGTTGGTACCAAGGAGTCACAGATTATATCACCTGTATTTTCTTCTATATATTTTATTGTTTTAGGCTTTACAGTTGATACTTTAATCCATTTTGCATTGATTTTTGTGTATGGTGCTAAATAGTGGTCCCGTTTCATCCTTTCACATGTGGCTGTCCAGACTTCTCAACACTATTTATTGAAGATACTTACCTTGCTCCTTTGTAAGGTCTTGGTTTCTTTGTTGTAAGTCAGTTGTCAGTGTGTATATGGCTTTATTTGTGAGCTCTCAATTCTGTTCCATTGATGTGTGTGTGTGTGTTTTTCTAATACCGAGCTGTTATAATGATAACTTGAAGTTAGGGAATGTGATACTTATATATATATTTTTCTTTCAGTAGTTTATATGCTATCTGGGGTATTTGTAGTTCCAAATAAATTTCATGATGTATCATTTTATTTGTTTGAAGAATGCAATTACGATTTTAGTAGGGAGTACACTGAATCTGTATATTGCTTTAGGCAATATAACTATTTTAATGATGTTAAATCTTTCAATCCATGAGCAATTAATACATTTCCATTTCTTTATTTCTTCTGTTTGTCTCAACTATGTTTTCAATCTACATATCTTTCAATGTTTTAGTTAAATTATCCCAAGATTTTTAATTCTGTTTGACAAGATTGTACTTGAGATTGTTTTCATGATTTCTGTTTGTACTATTACATTATTTGTACATAGATTTTTATATATTGTAGCATGCCACCTTATCTTACATCTTACGTTTATTATTTCCAAGCTTTTCACTGGAGTCTTTGGAATTTTTTATTTAAATTATCAAGTCCTGCAAGAAGTGATAGTTTTCCTTTTCCTTCTCAATTTGGATAACTTTTCCATCCTTTTTATGTCTCATTGCTCTTACTTGAACTTCCAACACTATATTGAATAGTAGTGATGAGGGTAACATTCTTGTTTGTGATCTTAGAAGAAAAGCTTTCAGGTTTTGGTAATTGAGTATGCTGTTGACTGGATTTGCTCGATAGGGCCTTTGTTATGTTGTGATACCTTCATTTTATACACATTTTGATGAGAATTTCATATCTTAAATTGATGTTGAATATTGTCAAATATTTTTTCTGCATCTATTGAGATTATCATATAATTTTTGTCTTTTTGTTGATGTAGTGTATTACCGTTTTTAAAGGCAAAGATGCATGTCTAGTGTATACATTATGATAATTTTAATATAGGATTTTAGGTCACTAAATCAAAATACCCAACTAAGGTGAGCTAGTTTTGATGTGATAGAGGATGCCAGGGGCAGAGCTGAGGAAACAAAAGTCCCCGGGGCTTTCCAGGGCTACCCCTTTTTGATAAGGCAATGGCTGCCAAACTCCTGATTGCGGTCATCATTGGGCCACCTGATTTGAACAAGGGCACTGTGTGCCAGACCATCACCCAGAACTTTGATCTCCAGCAACTACCTCTTAGTGGAAACATCAAGGCCAGCGCGGAAGTTGTGATAGCGCAAAAACACTGCATAGAGAAAGGGCTTTTGGTTCCAGGTCATATGGTCACATATCTTTGTGGAGCTGGAGAATCTACGGTTCACACTGGGCTACACAGTGGCTTTCCTAGGACTTTAGTTCAGGATGACACCTCAGACAGAACCTTAGGCTTGGATCTAGTGATAACTTTGAACATTATATTTAAAACCTTCAAAAGTCTTCTTAGCTGATGCTGATTTACCCTCCTAATGGAAGGGTATATAATCTGTATTTCAGTCCAATTCCTGGGCATGAATTGATGACATCACGAGCGGACTATTAAAAAAATGGGAAATTTTCACCTACATAAATACTGAAAGATCATGTGTTTTACGTAGGAGTAATAATACTATATGGGATTATTGGACTAAAAGAATAGTTTATCTTTTTACTCAAGACAAAAAAATGTATTTTGAAAATGTTGCCAAAAATTGATGCTGACAGTGTTTTTTTCCTTGAGTGACCCACTTTGTTAATAGTTGGTAAAGGGAATGGAGTTTGTGGGGATGAAGGAAATGTGCTAATTGATCCTAGTATAACAGATTTCTATTATGGCAAAGCAGAATATTCAATTTTTTTTCTGTTTCAAAGATGTTTTCTACAGGGTAGGCATTAAATCTAAAAATTTAGATATTTCTATTTTGTCATTCCTTTTATATAATGTAATTGGTATATAGTATCAATAAACCGTTTACTAAGGAAAAAGAAATGCCTAAAATAGTTTGTCATCAGAAAAGGGTAGAAGAAATGATGGAAAAAAGATATTATCAAACTGGCTTCAGCTTTTAAAATTCATTAAAATAATAAGTTATTAAAATACTAGTAAATAAATTAATGATATATGCATATTGTGAGCAGGTTTCCTGTATCTCTGAAGAGCTGTTAAAATGCTTTTACATAGTAATATGGAGAGAAAATCTAGAGCAGATATTGGGACAATATGCTTCTTGAGTCTCAAAAACTTGGGAATGTCAATGAGACCCAAGTCATGTTCTTTTCCATCTGACTCTGTCATCCTTGGGGAACTCCCATTCTCCAACTTGGGAAAGAAATTTTCAGAAAAAAAAAAAAGACCTTGATTTTAGAAATAACATCATTGACACCTGTTAGTAGACATTAGGAAGTTGAATTATTAGTGGTCTCTCTGAGAAAATTTGAGGTTTTACTTCTTACGTTTCACCTCAATATTTACTGTCAATTCTGATGTCCATTACTCCTACCTACTCTCTAGAGAACAAGAACACCATCTTTCATTTTCCCCTTAGCCCTCTTCCTCCTTGAAAAACTGGCTTAAAAAAAACTGGTTAAATATATATATTCCCTTATTAGTCTTTACTCAGCTTATAACTTCCCTTTAACTTAAATCAGTTTAACTTGCAGTTTTATAAATATATATGTACTCTATGTTGTGTGCAATATATTAGATGGCCTACAACTCTTTAAGTGTCAATATGTGTTACTTAAAGTCAAATGCACTATTTAAGTTTCTGTCATTGAGATTGTGCTACAGAAAAACACAGATTTGTGAAAGCTTTCAACTGGGATACAAAAAGTTACTTTTTCCCTCCTATTTTTTATAATCTTGATATTTTGATAGTGTTTTTAAATTCTTATGTTTTTATTTTATTTTTTGTCATGAAATTATTTTTAATTTGTGATAATCTTCTAACTTTAAAAAAATATTTTTCAGGTAAAGTTCTTTTTTCTTACATCATTGTTAATTTTTAGACACTATTTGATTTCTCCCCTCAGGGCTAATCCCCCATTTCTCCCTCTACCAGAGTACCCGTGATACATCACCATAGATCTTTTTACTGTTCCCTCCCCTGTTTTGATACTTCCCCGTCTGTTTTCCTGCTTGAATGCCTCAGATCTGTGGTCAGCTTGCAAATTTTGTCTTTTTCTTGACCTTTTGTTTGGTTTCTCTATATTACACATAGAAGTGAAACCGTCTGATATTTATCTTTTTCCTTTTGACTCATTTCACTGAGCATAATCCCTTTCAGTTCCATCCATGTTGCTACAAATGGCATGAGTTTATCTTTTTTTTTTAAAGATTTATTTATTGATGCATACAAGCTGGGGTACAGGCCAGAAACCTGGGGCAGCAAGAGCAGAGACACAGTGGGGAGCAGAACAGGCAGATCAAAGGAAATAAACTGCTGAGGGGAGCAGCGGGCAAGGCAGGAGAGGTCTGCCGCACCATGTGGGAATTCGTGTCGCTGCTGCCGGCAGCTTTGGAGTACAGTGCTTAACCACTGTGCCACCAGGGAGGCCCGAGTTTATCTTTTTTGATTGCTGATTAGTAGTCCATTGTGCACATATACCACATTTTCTTGATCTATTCTTATTATTAGAGAAACACAAAACCACAGCGAGATACGACTGCACCCCTGTAGGAATGGCCCATATTCAAAAACAAAAACAAAAATAAAAACTGGAAACAAGTGCTGGCAAGAATGTGGTGAAAAAAGGAACCCTCTTACATTGTTGGTGGGAATGTAAACTGGCCCAGCCACTGTGTAAAGCTGTGTGGAGGTTCCTAAAAGAACTAAAAATCAATCTACCATGTGACCCAACTATTCCACATTTAGGAACCTACTCACAGAACACAAAAACACTAATTCAAAAGGAAACTTGCACTTCTGTGTTTATTGCAGTGCTATTTACAATAGCCAAGATGTGGAAACAACCTAACTGGCCCAAAACAGATGAATAGGATTTGATAGCTTTTGGTGGTGATTGTGGTAGAGGTAGGGAAACTTGACCCAATTAAATATTTTTATAACATCTCCAACATAATATATTTCTTAAATAAGAATTTAACTGCAAAAACATTATATATTTAAGAACAGCTGGCTTTAAACAGATGTATTTCAGAAAATATATTTCATTTAATTGAACCTTAAATATAGATTTTTCAATATAAAGTAGCAATTACATTAGAATTTCATGTTCTGAGGCTAACTGATGATTTTTCAAAATCATATAACAGCGTGGAGACTAGCTCTTTCTTGTACCTTTGAATTAGTAGCTAAAAACCAAAATTGGGGATAAGGAGGCTTAAGTATCCTGTGTTGCATGGAGAGCTAGAACAAATGCATGTCAAACACCCCTTGAGATTTATTTGAATGCTACTATTATTACTATTATATTATGGACTCAAAGATGTCCTGAAGGAGAAACAAGGAGAAAGAGATGTGATAGAGGATGGTTAAAGGCACAGCACAGGAAAAATATATATAACCATTTCAAATTTCTAGCCCACTAAGTTTAGTTTCAATAAAATGGTAGCGTTAGCATGGCAGTATTCATTATTGCTTTTACAGCCTCTTGTGAAAGCCAGGAATCTCAGCAGGGTAATGCCTTGTATCTACAAGCCAGGCTTCCATGTAACAGTGATTTATATGCAGAATTCCTCTTCTGAAGACTGAAGTTTTATAGCTTGTTTTTCAAAGCTGTGATGCCTCACACAGCTTAGTAAGTATAAAAAATAAATCACTGGGTGATATAAAAATCATTACATCTAAATATTTAATTAGCTTTAGCATTTTCTTCGAAAAATAATATGCAATATTATGTTACGTCACAATCTATATTACATAATCTGAATTTATTAATATAAATCCACATGTGGCTTAGCATTATTAGAGTTATGATGTGATCTAATAGAGCAAAAAGTTACCACAATTAACCTATATTTCCAGTTGTTTAATAAACTCTCAATAAGTTTTGTTCCAGATGTCGCTCCCATAATAATTTCTCGTGATTGTTTGATTTCATTGTCAAAATACAGTCTCTTAAGCACTGTTATGATTATTATGCATGTTTAAACTTAACCATTCATTGGGGTTTATGAGGAAATGATGTATTCATATTTATATTTTTCAAGTACAAAAAAATTCAGGTAATATTTATAGGAAAACATTTAGATCATTACAAACATTAATACCTCAATTGATAATTTTTCAATTTTGGGGTGTTAGAACAATGTGGTGGGCCAACCAGGTGTAGGGCAGGTAGGTGGCTGGGGGAGGGGTAGGAGGGAGGCTGGCAGCAACCAAGCCCCCCAGTCCCAAGCAAGTCTTTACTTTCTCTGTGCTCTCTCTGTTCCCCTTGTGATCGCACCTCTCTGTAGTCACACATCCTCCTGTCACCTTCTTGCCATCCTCTCTAACCACCCCTATATCCCTGACCTGTAGGCTCAGGTGTGCATACTTACACATGCACACACACCCATCTTCAGGTATCCATAGGTGGCCACACCCATGCACACCCACAAATTCTATATGTTAACAAGATCAAGGCCAAAGGTGATAGCCACAGAGTCCAATGTCATAAAAGCCTGATCAACTTCATTTACTCTACAAACAATAACTTGTAATATGAGTTCTTCATCATTCTATGACTTTTGCTACTTAATTCAATTAGTGTCCCAAAGTTTCAAATCATTTTCTTAACAAATTTTTTTTTTTTAAAGATTTATTTATTTATACATACAAGCTGGGTACAGGCCAGAGGCGTGGGGTGGCGATAGGGTTCACCAGAGGGTTCAACAGAGACAGAGCAGAATAGGCAGATCAGAAATACACTGCTGAGGGGAGCAGCGGGCAAGGCAGGAGAGGTCTGCCATGCTATGTGGGATTCTCCCCGGCTGGGTGTCGAACTCGCATCGCGTGCTGCCCCCAGCTCCAAAGCGCAGCGCTCAACTGCTGTGCCACCAGGGAGGCCCTTCTTAACAAATTCTTTAGTCATTTAAATAAAAATTATTATTGCCGAATGTATGTAATGTGTTCACTAACTTAAATTCTTTTAAAAGTGATAAAAAATGGGCCTCCCCCTGGTGCAACGGTTAAGCGCTGCACTGTGGAGCTGTTGGCAGTGGCAACACGAGTTCAACTCCTGGCCGGGGAGATTCCCACATGGCGTTGCAGACCTCTCCTGCCTCTCCTGCCGTACTGTTATAAAACATCCCACTTCATTAAAATGTACAGTCAAATTTGGGGATCACTGCATTTACAGAATAAGCCGTTTTATTGGAACAGAATTGTGCCCTGTGAGAACTATAAAGATATTTCCTACAATGAGGCCTACCTTTTTGAGGGAATAGCAAATGGAGAAGCTTGAATGCAGTTATCACAAACTGCCTTAGGCATCCCATATCCCTCAGATCATCTGACATAGTCAAAATTAATGCTCCCCTAAATTTTTCTCTGTCTCCCATAACTTACATGAACATTTACCAGAAATCTGAAAAGTACGAATATAAAAGAAAGTCAGCCCACTGCAGCCATAATTAATAGAGAAAGTAGTTAAATAATTTAAAATGAGAATAATAAATATTCTCAGAAAAGAGAAACAAAAAGAGAAACAATGTTGGCAGGATAAAGGGAACAAGAAATTAAGAATAATAAAGAATAAATGCTGAATATAAAAAAATGAACTTTTGTCTCAGTCTGTCTGCATCCCCTGTTACTGTCTATATATTTTTGAAATGTTAGGAATCAGAGTTTTAGTTCTGTCTTGTTTCAGAAGTTTTGATTCTGTTTCTTCCTGTCTTCCCTCCTTTCTTCCTTTCTTCCTTCCTCCGTCTTTCCCTCCCTCTTCTCCCCTTTCCTCCATCCTCTCTCCTCCTCTTTCTTCCCCTTTCCAGTGTCTGAAACTTGCTTTATGAACATGAGTGAATTACATTATTATTCACAATTGCTTCTTATATGTCTGTCAATGCAATGAAGAAAAAATAGCATTTAAAGATAGCCTTTAAACCAAAAATACAAACTGAATCATATAACCAAGTTGAACTATAATGGTCACTACTAAAATAAAAATGGTTTAACTCAGTAATCAAAATATAGGACCTCAGAATTGGTCAACAAGAAAACCGTAATCAGTAACCAACAGTATTTTATTTGAGAGGTATATGTAAAATAAGGAATAATACTTAACAGCAAAAATCAGGGTAGAGGTTTTATTTATTTAATTTCCCTTCACAATTCCTTATACTCTGTTTATTCTTTTTTTTTTTTTAAAGTTCTTATTTATTTATGCAGACAAGAACTGGGGTATAAGCCAAAGGTGCTGTAAGTGAGTGGATTCACCAGAGATAGAGTGGGGAGCAGAACAGGTGAATCTACTGAAGTAACTGACCAGGTATTGAACTTATGCTGCAGTGCCTGTCAACAGCTTGACAGCACTAAGACTTTAACCCCTGTGCCATCAGAGAGGCCCCTACCACTTTTATTCTTTCTCCCTGCCTACTCGTTTTAATCTCAGAAATCTCTATTAGTGTCTGCTAGGTTTTATAAATATTTTGCCTAGTGAATCATCCACTATAGAATTGTCAAATATTTGTCTTGTACTACACATAATGCCCATTTGCTATAAATGGCAACATTTCAACTTTTCTTGCCAAATAGTATTCCATTGCATGGATATACCACATCTTGATCCAGTCCCCTACCAGAGTGTACTTTTGCTTTTTCCATGTAAGTAATGCTGCTGTAAACATGTTACAAACTTTGCAGAATGTATAATTTTGGGATTTGATAGTTACACGTTCCTTAGATAGGTGTCCAAGAGTGGGATAGATGGGTTGTATAGTATTTCCATTTTCAGTTTTTAAAGGAAAATTCAGATTGCTTTCCAAAATAGCTGCACCAGTTTACATTCCCACCAAAGTGCAATAGGGTTCCTCTTTCTCCACATTCTCTCCAGCACTTGTTGTTGGGGTCTTTTTAAGATGTACCATTCTCATGGTATGAGATGTTATCTCTCTATGGTTTTGAAATGCATTTCTCTTACTAAAAGCTAAGTTGAACGCTTTTCAATTTGTCTTTTGGTCTTCCGGATATTGTCCTTAGTCAATTGCTTTTTTATATCTGTTGCCCATTTATTAATTGGATTGATTGTTTTTTATTATTAAACCATGTGAGTATTTTATGTTTGATATTAACCCTTTATCAGTTTTGTATTGTATAAATATTTTCTTCCATTCAGTAAGTCATCTCTTTATTTTTTTTTGCAGGTTCTTTCATCCTGTAGGGTAATCACAATTGTTTAGTTTTACTTTTATTTCCTTGTCATAGGGTTCAGGTCTCCATGCACATTTTTGTAATTGATATTATGAAGTACATTAACAATGTTTTCTTCTCTGTATTTTATTGATACAGGTCATATGCTTAATACTTTCATTCATTTGGAATTTATTTTTATGCATGGAGTTAGTGATCCAGCTTCATTCCTTTACATATGGGCATCCAGTTTTCCCAACATCTTTGGTTAAAGAGACTTCCCTTTCTCCTACACACACACATACACACACACACACACACACACACACACACACACACACAAATATTATTAATGTATTAATTATTATGTGTAACTAACTATAAGGAAAATGAGTTAATCAGGCTATTATTCACCTTCCACACAACAGACAGTCCATACTTTGAAATGGTGTTTTCCACCATTTCAACATCCAGCAAATAACATGGGCCTTGCATTTGCAACAATGTGTTGGTTGTGTGAATGTGGGCACTTAACAGTGTGAAGGAGATTAGGAAGTAGAATGCTGTTCTGCCTCTCACACTGAGTGTTGGAGTCTTTCTTGCTCTGTCTGCCTGCCTGTGTGTGTGGTCCCCTGTCTCAAAATCAAAGTACTTTAAAATCTACCAAATGCCCCAAATTCTCTTTTTGTCTATGAGAACTGACAATGAACCTACCCAGCCTGGGATGGTTGTATGACAGTAACATTAAGCAGACTATTTCTAGCCTCTCAGAAGCTATCTCAAGGGATGCTCAACAGCAACATTTTTTATTTGAACTTTGTTGAGTGGGCTGTCCTTTTTGTAGAAGGATATTTGGCAGCACCCCTGTCTTTGAATCTAGAGGTATAGCCAGATCGCTGTGGTGCCCAGAGCCTGTGGGGCAAAGTGATTTGGTTGGGTGACCCTCCACCTCAGGTTCCAGCAAATCTGGCCCTGGCATGGCTACCCAAAGCCTACAGACCCATGACTCTGCCCTCACTTGAATGTAGGCCTGTTAGGAGCTGGGCTTTCCACCTTTTATTTTATTTATTTTTTATTATTATTATTTTTAAATATATATTTTTATTGTTATTTATATCTTTTACATTTTGTATTCTCCTTGGGTAAGCCACCACCAGTTCACCCTTGATGCATCTCCATGGTCCCTTGTGTTCTTTTCTACTCCATTTTATGGCCTTACCCTCTCCTCCCCCAGCCCCCCCCCCCAACCATGGAGTGTCTCTCTCCTATTTGGTTTCCTTATAGTCCTGTTATAAGTGAAACCATTCGACATTTTTCTCTTTCTTTCTGGCTTATTTCACTTAGTATGATCCCCTCTAATTCCATCCATGTCACTGCAAATTGCATGTGTTTATCTTCTTTGAATGCTGAATAGTATTCCATTGTGTATATGTGCCACATCTTCTTGATCCAGTCATCTGTTTTTGGACATCTGGGTTGCTTCCATACCTTTGCTATTGTGAACAGTGCCGCAATGAACATACAGGTGCATGTATCCTTTTGAATTAGTGTTTTTGTGTCCTTTGGGTAGATTCCCAAAAGTGGGATTGCTGGGTCATATGGAAGTTCCATTTTTAGCAATTTGAGGAACCGCCATACAACTTTCCATAGTGGTTGTACCAGTTTGCATGGATCGGAAGGATTAACATTATCAAAATGGCAATCCTACCAAAAGCAATTTACAGATTCAGCGCTATTCCAATAAAAATATCAATGACATTCTTCAAAGAAATGGATCAAATACTGATGAAATTCATGTGGAACCACAAAAAAACCTTGCATAGCTAAAGCGCTCCTGACCATGGAGATGGATCACGGGTGAATTGGTGGTGGGCTGCCCAAGGGGAATACAAAATGTAAAAGACATAAATAACAATAAAAAAAGAAAAAAAAATAAAAAGAAAGAAAACAGAGGAATTTCACTCCCTGATTTCAAACTATACTACAAAGCCTTAATAATTAAAACAGCATGGTACTGGAACAAAAACAGACAGAAAGACCAATGGAACTGAATAGAATACCCAGAATTAAAGCCTCATATCTATGAACAACTAATCATTGACAAAGGAGCAAAGAAAATGCAGTGGAACAAGGACAGTCTATTCAATAAATAGTGCTGTGAAAACTGGACAGCTACATGCAAAAAAACGAAGCTAGACTACTATCTCACACCCTGCACAAAAGCCAACTCCAAATGGATAAAAGACCTGGAAATAACACCCGAAACCATAAAATTTATAGAAGAAAATATAGGCAAAATTCTACATGACATCCATCTCAGCAAAATCTTTAAAGACACATCCCCCAAAGTGAAGGAAGTGAAGGACAAGATAAACAGATGGGATTACATCAAAATAAAAAGCTCCTGTGCAGCAAAAGAGTCATTAACCAAAACTTAACAGACACCCTACCAACTGGGAAAAGATCTTCGCACACAATACAACTGATAAAGGACTGATAACAATAATTTACAAGGAACTCACACAGCTCAACAAAAACAAAGCCAACAACCCAGTCAAAAAATGGGCAGAAGAGCTAAAAAGACATTTCTCCAAAGATGAAAAGCAAATGGCCAACAGGTACATGAAAATATGTTCAACATCACTTATCAAGGAAATGCAAATCAAAACCACAATGAGATGCCACCTCACACCTGTGAGGATGGCACACATTAAAAATACAGGCAACAACAAATGCTGGAAAGGATGTGGAGAAAAAGGAACTCTTCTACACTGCTGGTGGGAATGCTTTCCCCTTTTATATCTGTCTTTATATATATTAAGAGAATGATATGAAAAGGTTTAAGCTTAAAAATTTTAACTCAAGTAGTGAGTGGAATAGAATTCACTGGAGCTGAGATTAGAAACTCTGAATAAAGATAGTGGAAGAAAAAATGGAAAGAAATTTAGTTAAATATATTTTTGGTACTCATCAAAACGAATGAGCAAATTGTATGTAGGTACTATTGAAGATGGAATGGTCAGAATTGTCTCTTAAAATATGAGTGATTGGTGTATGCTGATGTAATTAAATTTGAAATAAGTTGGAAAAGCAGTTTTCATTATATATAAAATTTGTTTTAGTTGAATTTGTCAATCAGATAATTCAGATAACTATACTTGCTTTTACTTATTGACTTTGCCTACTTTATTCAGTCTGATTCTTAATTTTATACAAGGTAAAGCATATAAAGTATTTCCTCTTGAGGGTTTATTATGAAATTAAAATAAGCCATACGTTCATGAAAAAGTTTAATGCTGGAGGAATAATTTTTTTTAGTTGATATCCTGGATGGGACTTTTAGACAGATAATAGGAACAAGATGCTGATCAAACATCAACAAGAGAGAAGATTAAAAACTAATGTTAAAATAGCTAGATATGTAAGAGTGAGCTCCAATAAGGAAAATCAATATAAAATATTTAAGCAAAAAAAGGAGAGAATGTCTAGGAAGATTGATATTGCAATGGAATCGAAGTAGAAATGTGAAAAGTCTTTTTGACAATCTGTTTTCTTTGCTTGATTTATTCAATGACCAAATAGTTACCTATATGATTACTTTTACTTTTCAGTTCTCTTACAAAATAGAATATAAATTCCAATGATAGAACATAGATATTAAGTAAAGGGATATTTGTGGAATCCCATTGATTAATTCTAGGTAAGCAGATTATTTTACTACATAATATTATGAGAGTTCTAAACTACAGTTGCATTATTGAACATTTTTATTATGATTGTCTTTCTGATCTTTAGACATCTTAATAGTATCAAGAGAGCTAATTTGGAGTGTCTAAAGTTGCATTTTCCAATATTGAACTATAATAATGTGAAAAGTTTCAATTCAGTAGTCATGTCATATTAGGTCAATAGTCAGCAATTGCCATTAGTGAAAAGTGAACCATCTACAAAAAGCTCCAAGTAGGTAAGAAAAACAAATCAGAGGGAGATGAAGTGATCCGTAATGAGCAGAAAAAGATCAATAAAAAAAAAAGAGTCTGTATCTTAAAATGGATGAAGATTGTACTGATGTTTGAACTACGTTTCTTCCAGGTAAGTTGTCACTCTGAACAGTAAAGCTTAACAAAAAATGCTTCCTGCTTGCTGTAACGTTCATTGATTGTGAACCTATTCTAAAACTGGAGTACATGGGCTGTACTCAGTATTTATTTAAAAAAAAATGTGTATTATTTAAAAAATCATGTTTAAAGAGGCAAACTTAAAAGCAAGATCTACGTTATACAAAACTCTCTACAATAGTAAGCTATACACTTAATGGTCTTTTTTAAAGGGGGATGAGCATAAAATGGGGAGTGAGTACAATGGACTATAGTAGTAGACTATGAGTCTTTTGGTGTGGGAGCACTATGGCAATTTCATTGGAACAGGGGATCCTATACAAACAACATTGTCCATTGTCAGCCATTACCTCAAATAGTGATAATAATAATGAAATCTGGCTTCATAATATATACAATGATTTTGTATAAGCTTCTTTTTGTGTCAATTATTGTCCTTTCACTTCAATTTTAATTACTATCTAGTAGTCTCGGTGAGCATAATATGTATACATATATCATCATTCTTACATTGTTGGAAATTTAAATTGTTCCCAGTATGTTTTGTTTTTTGTTTGCCTTCTCAACTGGACTTATTCATTTCAGTGCCCACACATAGATCCAGTTGTTTTGAGCTTTTTTAAAATGGTGACTGGGTTCTGAAAGGGAGCATTCTAAGAGCAAACATCTCAAGAAACCCAAGTGGTAGCTTCAAACTTCATAGGACCTAACCTTGGAAGTTCCAGAAAGCCACTTCTACATCCCTTGGTAAAGTAAGCCAAGGAGGTGAGTTCAAAGGAAGAGGAAATAGACTGCATCTCAGGGGGAGGAATGCCAAGTAAGCATTTAAAATCTGCCTTAGCATGAAATCAAGATAATCATCATCAAATATAGTCCCTGCTAGGTCCTCTCCTGCTTGAGTAGAGCAGTGTAGGAATTATTCTGGTTGATTTCTAATGACAAAATTTTAGAAAGAGAATTTCAGTGTGACTGGATAATGTTTTTTTTTTTTTTTTGACATTGAAGAGCAAATGTCCTCCAAAAAGAACAAACTCCAGCAGTGTTTGCTTATGCATTTTCTTTCTCAACACCCTTACCAATTGGCTTTCTTCTTAAACTTTATTTATTTGGGGAAAAAAAAGTAATTTACACTTGTTTTACTTGAGGTTGACTAATGTTTATCCCCTTGTATTTATAATTTGATGTGCCTGCTTTTTTTCACTTTTTTTTTTATTGCGGTAACATTGGTATATAATACGATATATTGTTTAGGGATATAGGTTCACAGTTCTTCAAATGTATGTTACCACACCGTCACCATTACCAAAGTACCAATAATCCTCCATAGTCCATTGGGTCTACTTCGCCCTTTTGCTTCCCACCTCCCAACTTCTCCTGGTTTCTTCAATTCTGTAGTCAGTCAGATTTCTAGGGTTTGTTTTGTTTTAGTTTAGTATGTGCTTTTGTTGTTGCTGTAATTTATATTTCACATACGAGTGAAATCACGTAGCATTTATCTTTCTCCTGAACTATTTTGTTTATAACCTCCTCCAGTTCCCATCCATGCTGTTGTAAATGCTGAGAGTTCACTTTTTTTTTTAATATAGCAGAACAGCACTCCATTATACATATACAGCACATATGCTTTATTCACTCATCTGTCCTTGGGTATTTAGGTTGCTTTCACAGTTTAGCTATTGTATCTAGTGCTACAGTGATACCAGGATACATATATCTCTTTGATTATGTCTTCTATTCTTCATATATTCTTTATATAGACACCTAGGAGGGGGGTTTCTGGATAATATGATAGATCTATTTTTATTATTTTGAGAAAGTACGTACTGTTTTCCATAGGAATTTTACTGGTGTTCATTCCCACCAACAGCGGAACAGTGGGTTTCTTGTTTTCCACACTCTTGCCAATCCATTCTGTGTCTCGTCTTTTCGCTATGGGCCATTTTCGTGGATGAGAGGTGATAACTAATTGTGGTTTTGATTTGAATTTCCCTGATGATAAGTGATAATAAGCATTTTTTCATATGCCTGTTTGCCATCTATATGTCTTAGAGAAATGTCTATTTAGCTCTTCTGTTCACTTTTGATTGGGTTGTTTTCTTTTTGTTTAATTGTAATTGTTCTTTGAGGAATTTTGACATTAGCTTTTTGCTGAATGTATGATATGAAAATGTTCTCTCCCATTTAGTATGTCTTTTCATTTTAATGATAGTTTCTTTCACTGTGCAGATTTTTTTTGTAGTGTGATGTAGTTGTATTTGTTTAATTTTGCTTGCTTCCAACTATTGGAGTTGAGTCCCCAAAGAAATATTGTAAAGTGGATTTCCTAAAGTTTACTCTTAGGTATTTTATGGTTTCAGGTCTTATCTGCATAAGATGAAAATAATAATGGTACTGGGTTATTGGAGGGTTAAAATTGAGTACATGTATGTAAAGTATTTCAAATGGTGCCCAGAACTTTGTAAATATCATGTAATAATCCCTTCCCATATTTTTTTCCCTCTCATCATCCTGACAGTCAGGAATATCATAGGGAGATCTCAACCTTCCTTCTAATCTAGATTTTATTGTCCCCAATGTCCTCTTCTGAATTCTTTTTTTTTTTTAATTGTTATTTATGTCTTTTACATTTTGTATTCCCCTTGGGCAGCCCACCACCAATTCACCTGTGATCCATCTCGTTGGTCCCCTGTATTCTCCTCTCTTCCATTTTGTGCCCTTATCCTCCCCTCCCC
>PVIJ01011918.1:0-52384 GCA_004024925.1 Scalopus aquaticus
CGCACAAAATGGAATAGAAAAGAACGCAAGGGACCATGGAGATGGATCACGGGTGAATTGATGGTGGGCTACCCAAGGGGAATACAAAATGTAAAAGACATAAATAACAATAAAAATATGTATTTTAAAAAATAAATTAAAAAAAAATAAAAATGGAGCTTCCACACGACCCAGCAATACCACTCCTGGGAATCTACCCAAACAACACAAAAACAATAATCCAAAAGGATACATGCACCCATATGTTTATTGCAGCACTGTTTACAATAGCTAAGGTATGGAAACAACCCAGATGCCCAAAAATAGATGACTGGATCCAGAAGATGTGGTACATATACACACAGGAGTACTATTCAGCATTCAAAAATGATAAACACATGCAATTCACAGTGACATGGATGGAACTAGAAGGAATCATGCTCAGCGAAATAACCCAGAAAGAAAGAGAAAAATACGAATAGTTTCACTTATAACAGTAATATAGGGGAACCAAATATGAGAGAGACACCCAGAGAGGGAGGGAGAGGATAAGGGCTCAAAATGGGGTAGAAAAGGGCACAAGGGACCATGGTGATGGGTCGTGGGTGAATTGATGGTGGGTAAACCAAGGGGAATACAAAATGTAAAAGATATAAATAACAATAATTTTTTTTAAATGAGGGTGGTCAAGTATTTAGAAATTGACATATCTTTCAGTTATATCAGAACTGAAACTGCTTAAAGACCTTATTAGCAATAGAGCATATAAAGTGGATTTTTTTTTTTTTTGCCTCAAGTGTCTATTGGCTCCAGATATTAACTCAAAGTTTATGCCCAAAGCAGAAAACTGGTAGTTCACAGTTTTATATTTACTTTTCTGGGATCAATGAGTGAGTTGAGTCACCTGCGCTAGTACCTTCGCTCCAGTATTCATGTGGCCTGAATGAAAGCTTTAACCCAAAAGGAATGTGGATTCACCCTCTGTAACCCAGATGGAGAAAGCTGGTAAAGTCCACTTCCTCTGAAAACCCTGTACTACAAGGGAGTCAGGGAGCATTTCTTTAATAAACCTTCCATTGGAGAAATGAAGGCTTTGAGGAGATTATGACTTTTCTTAGAACAACACAGCTTATTAACACCAGAATTGTAATTTTAAACAAGCAATCAGGCAATACTGGAGGAAAAAAAATGTAAATGATCGTATCAAGAATAAAAAGCTGCTTTATCAGCCATAAGATTATAAAGATGACTTTTTTCTTCGATGTTATCTAGAAGTTAAACTGATGAGTGTCTAAAAAGAATGCACTTACATTCTCAGCAAACAATTGAAATATTAGATCACTTTAATTATATTAAAATTACTCCGATGTAAGCTGAAATAGCATTTGTACAACAGCGATGGAATTTGCAAAAGTGTAAGTGCAGGGGAGTTGAAGGCTTTAATTAGAATTGAAAAACAGGAACACTGTTGTACCATGCCTTTTAGAATAGATCCTAGCTTCGTTTAATTTAGAATTAGAAGATTTGCAAAAGAATGAGACAAATATGGTTAGGCTAGAGGTAGCAAAAAAGTGTAAAAACAGTCAGCAAAAATACACTAAATAAAAGCTGTTATTTACATTAGCACTTAACAGAGTAAATAAGAAAAAAAGATTGTTTTACTAATAAAGACAAAGGTAACAATGCAGTTGTAACAATTCAGGTTTTTAAAACTATATTTCAATCATTTAGGAGGCATTAATGAAAACTGTTGTTAAACCAAATATAAACAACTGTGAAAACAAAGAGGTGGTGTTGTCTAATGGATAAAACGTTGAACTAGAAATTCCTGGCCTTGAAAATTATATTCCTTGGGGCCTCTGACGCTTTATGAAACTCATGAAAAGGCACTTTATTTTTCAAGGCCACTGTTTTCTTATCAGCAAAGTATAACCCATGAAAATTGTAACTGTAAGTCCTAGATATTCTCTCTTGAGTCATTGGTTCCATTTTAGATATGTAGACTTGCAAAAAAAAAATCTAGATATTTTGCCTGTTGTCAATCTATTTAGTCCTGCTGCTCTTTCTTCAAAAGATAAGACCAGAAATGCCTCAGCATATTTAGCAATCAAAGTCAAGTTGCTCTTGTGGAGCTGAGGAATGTACAGAGTCCAGCCTCCCACTACCCTTAATCCATTTCACTCTGCCTTTGCCTAAAAGGGGTCCAACAATCCTGCAACTCTATTGATCACAGTTTTAAAAACTCATCTTCATAAGGCTAACAGCTGTATATTTGAGATTATTTAAATAAATGTTTTTTTCCTCTACATTTTGTCAGCTTTTTCATATATACAGTATTAATGGAATAACTTTAAAGTGCATTAAACAACTCTAAAAGGCAATAGAGAGATTTCAAGCTTCAGTATCTCTGCTCTTCTCAATTTTCTTCTCTTTGTACTCAAGGCGAGTCCAAAACAAAATTATTGAGTCCTGAATTCAGTATGTGTTTCAGTTTTTAAGTAAAACCAAACAGTAAACGCCTCTAGGCATGGATTTCAATTTTTTTAAGAACTCAATTCAAGGTAGGCTGCATGGAAGTAAAAAACTCAATAATTGAAAGACTTGGGTTCCTGGGTTCTAGCCCTGTTTCTTCCATTATCATCAACGGAGATTTAAAAAACATCGTATTCAATGTAATCTATTTACTCCTTGTAAAATGGGAGTCATATCTAAGAAATAGTGTTAATAGAATAGTGTTACAGTTATTACTGGAGTTGGGGCTGATGACATCTTTGGTTATTTTAGTAAAAGTACAGCATTTTGATCAGACCGCGCACGCACGCGTGCGTGTGTGTGTGTGTGTGTGAGAGAGAGAGAGAGAGAGAGAGAGAGAGAGAGAGAGAGAGACAGACAGAGAGACAGAGAGAGAGGGAGAGAGAGGATCATTCTCTACTAATCAAGTTCAAATATGGAAATTCTCTATTCCTCTCTGAACTAAGACTTGATTCTGTTGTTAGGACTCTTGACTGAAAATAAATGTGACCATCAAATGAGGCAAAATCCAAAAGGTAGTTGTACTCAAGAACAATAGTTTATTCGCATAGACTTGGAACCCATAACCATTTGCAGAGAGAACTTTCTAAGTTATTTCATTCAGCATTCCAATTTCTAATGTGATTTTTTTTTTACTACTTCCTCCATACCATCTTCTGCCCTTCTGTTGATTCACACCCTCTCAAGTCATTCTCTCTTCCTCCTGCCACCCTCACTTTCTTCAATTTAATCTTTGGAATTTTCCAAATTCTGTATCAAAACTAATTGGTTTCTGGATTTTCTGCAGATCTGCAGTTGACTTTTTCTTAACTTTGCCCGCATAGTTCCAAGATAAGTTATGGCCATAAAATTATACTAAAATGTGGATAATATTTAAGTCAGTTAAAAGAATTAATGCATATCCCATTAGATAAGAAGCTATTAGATGAGTAGCAGCAAAGTGGGTGTTGACATTCTTACACTTCTCTACTTAAATCCCAGAAAATTAAAATCATCAAAAGAGAGAGCAGTTTGGCTGTCAATACTACATTATTACTCATGTCCTGACCAACTCTTCTTTGTATAATATTCACTTTGTTATAATTATGACTAAAGAAAAGACATTGCATTAGCACTCTTTTTATCAGATCTTATTAAGGGTATTTTGAACTAAATGCCTTAAAATTGTCTGAATGTAAAAATAAGAGTTATTGTGATTATGTAGATGACATCTTTGTCATTTGAAATGTATCAAAACAAAAATTCCTAAACTTTAAACTTAAATATGCTCTTTTCTACAATTGCAATGAAAATGCAACACATTATTATATTTTTTAATATACATAGAATCCTTCATGTTTTCTACAAAAACACCTCACAGTCTAATAATTGGCTATTTTACTTATAAATAACTCAGTTGAGGATAAAAGTTCAAGTTCGTGTTAAAGAAGTGCATTTCAGAGAATAGTGATTTCTTTATACTTTGGAATAATTTGTTGTTTTTAGCAATGATATGCTTGGGTTAACACTAACTGTAAATAGCACTGCATACAATTTCAACTGAGTTCTTAAACCTCTATCTTATTCATTTCAGTGTCAATTACTTTAAAATCCTGATTGTCAATTACTGATTTTAGTTACTTTAAAATCCTATTGTCACTAAAAGAAAATGCAACTATTGGTGTCAGATACCTTAAGAAATTTAGCAAAGTGTACCTAAACTTTAAAAAACAAATATTGTAATTTGAGTCTACTGGTTACCATCTGATCTTATATAATGTCATTATCAATATAAATACTTTGATTAAAATGTATAGCAATTAAATCAGAATTTAATGTAAGCAGAGGCCGAAGAGAGGGTGGCTCAATATAACCCAAAAGCTTACTGTGACCAAAAATGATTATTGTATTCTTTCCTCTCCATTATATTTAAACAAAGTTCCCCTAACCCAGAGTTGTTTTCACATCTTATTCTGTCATTTTCACATCTTATTCTGTCATTTTCACCTCAGCCTTTCTTGGTTTTCACATTTCGTAGACCATTATAATAACTTCATTCAAACATGGTCCTTGAATACTTGCAGGACGCATACACTACTCAAAATTAATGGGAAAGACGTTAGTTCCCTATTTTATGCATAACTGAAGAACAATATCTGGTAAATGGAGTTCCTTTTCCTAATTACATAATTCAGTCGACTGTCATGAAGAATAAAAAGCACATGCATTCCACCAGTCACCTTGAAATAGTGTTTTTAGAGGACAGCAGCAGTTTTACACTGGCACTGTTCAGTGCAGCACCTAGCACTTCTTAGGTGCTTAATAAATATTGAACAACCCAGCAATCAAGCCCTCCAGGCAATGGCTGCAGTTGTTAGTTGACACATATGCAGACTGTACACAGTAGGAATTGCCAATCAAACAGCCAGATCTGAACACACAAAAAATAGCAGACACAATAATGGCAGCATCACCTTCAAATACAGAAGGACAATCTATATGTATATATTGTGCTACATATAAATTTAAAAGTATTTATGGTTTCTTTTGCATTCCACTCTGCATTTACATAACTTACCGCATGTGAAATTAGCCAAATGCACAATCTTCTCTTCAGTGACTATGTTAAGCAAAAGGTCAAGCATCTCAAAATTATTTTCTAAATAAGTAATGACTTTGCCTGAGCTAAATTCAAAATTGTCCTGGGTATATGGCATCTAAAATTTCATGTCATCAAATGTGGAATTTCCTCCAAATCTACATACTTAAAATTACTCACTTATGGATTCCACAGACCTGAGGGCCTCCTGTGAAATACGTCTCTTCACTAACATATTTCCTTAAGAATTAAACATGTAAATTTTAATTCTAGCACAAGGTGGTCATTTTGAGTTTTAAAACTTTGTTATTAAAAACTCTCATTGAGATTTCAGATAACTAAGATAACATTTAGAAAACTATATCATTGCTTTTTTGGCTGTCTCATGTTCATGGTGTCCTCAGAAATTTAATGAACCTCCAACTAGTCCTATTCTTTGTTTAAAAGTTCAGCTGTTCCTAAAGAATCTGACCCAGTTTTTAAAATGAAAATTGAACCCCATGTAAAAAGCAATATAAATGAGGCTATGACGATCCTGAAGTGATGGGAAAAGCCTATCAGTTCCCTTCTCACCTACATTTTCCTGTGATCCTTGCTCTTGTGTCAACCCTTTAGTGAATACTGCTTGAGCTGTTTAAAATTATACATTCAATGTCAGCTTTATGCTCTGAGGAATAGTTAATGCGAGACATCATTCACTTTTGCATAGAAATTAGCTCTGCAGTGTGAAAACTGGCTTCAGGTGAATTCTACTTTAAAAAAAAAATACAAGTGAGAACAGGAAGATCCTGAAAGCAAGCACCACAATCATAAGAGAAACATCACCAGCAGTTGGAGGCTCCAGTACTTCAAAAAAATGTCTTTTATCCAGCTCAGTGGAGTCTATTTAATGTACAAATATTTACATTCAAATTAGGAAAAATAAGAGATCTGGCATAGCTGCCTTAAATCATCAGGAACATTATGAACTTGAATCACCCTTTGACATTTAAAAGGGCACTGAAAATACTCTTCATAGTGAAGTGCTTGGCTTTTTTTGCCTTTTATAATGTATCTTAAGATACTTTTATCCCTCCTGACCAGAAGGTAATATTGAGTGGAAGTGCCTAAACACTAGGCTGACTTGGATCATTTATTCAACATTCTGAGTTTTATTCACTGATGTGCCACACATGGCAACTGTTAAAAGGGGTGAATAAAGAAGACTTCCCCCTTCTGTTCTTAGGAAACACACTTCAGAGAGGGAGATGGGCATATACAGATGCAGTGTGGTAAAAGATTGAAACAGAGGCATAAACAAAGTATCTTGAAAGTACAGTTTAGGAAGCAGCTAGTCAGAGATGGTAAATGAGAGACGAAGTATGTTTTGAATAGAGTTTAAAGCTCAGGCAAAGGGGTTGGGGGTACATTCTAGACACACAGATTGCCCTCTCAAGTGGACTGTGGTGTACAGTTATTCTTTACTCTAAAAGGTAAAAATGCTTAGTTTATCTCTGAAGGATATGATGTTAATCTGTCAGAGGAGAAGTTCTGCTAATTTCTCTAATGTCAACAAACGTAGTAGAAGTCACTGTAAGCTTGCCAGAGGTATATAAAAATACATAGAATTTGACCTTTGACGTTGAGAAGTTTGTGTTTCAGGGGAATAACAGACAGATAATCATGGAATTCCAACACTGTTGCAATTATAATAAAATTATAAGTGCAGTTATAAAGAGATGAATTGGTCTCAAAGGGAACATGAAAGAAGGACAATAAGCCCAGTCTAGCAGGTATCAGAAAAGGAAGGTGCCTATATATGCATATTATGTTTGACTTTAGAGGAGTAAGACAGAGACAGAGAGAGATGAGGAAACCAGGCATAGGAAATGGATAATGTAATGGATGCATGTATCAAACATCATTGTGTGGACCAGACTCTTCAAAAGTTAACTAACATAGAACATAAAGGAAAGAATGAGAGAGAAAACCTCAGAGGTGAACAGATAACAGATGCCTGAGAGATCCCGCACATCTTTGCAAAGACCTCAATCTTCAATTAGTCAGTGGGCAGGCATTTTATAAATAAGAAAAACTGACATTGCTAAACTTTAACCATTGTCAAGGTTCCAGATGAAATAAGTAGCAGAATCAGACACCAGACTTGGGTGTGTCTTATTCTGGAGTCCACCCTCCTGATTCCTAATCCATAAATGACCATCCTATATGGTAAAAACTTCACAAAGTAAGTATATTTTGAATACAGTTGAAAAACAAGCAAAGGGGGTGGGTATATTGTAGACACACAGATTTCTCTCTCAAGTGGAGGGTGGTATACAGTTATTCTTCACTCTAAAAGGTAACTATTAAGAGTGGGACTATTTTCTGGCCTTCATTTTCTAAAATTTTCATTCTTCTTGTCTGTTATCCATCTGTGATAGGTGAGAAGAGCAGGGCTGAGAAGGGAAAAATTCATCTGTATAAAGACTATGTTGGAATTTATAAATTTATAAAGATGGCAGATGTGAAATTGTTGGGAACACACATGCCACACAGTGTGTACTAATGTGATATCAGAAGCCGGTGATTTTATTTTCCTGCTAAAGCAACAGAGTATTATGAAATTAAAATCATAATTGGGCCTAGAATGCTAATAGGTACAGCTCTATAAACCAATCAGTAAACAAAGAAGATGACAGAGAAAGAAAATAGAATGTAAGGATGCATGGCAATTGAATATGTAGTCTAGATAATTTGAAGAGGAATAGCAATGGATGCAATGTAATGTTCGCATAAATATATAAAATAATGTTTCTTAGATAGAGGGAAATTATTTTTATTCTCTATCACTGATAGAATCAGACAATAGTGGATTTAAAATGATAGAGAACACTGATATACATAGTAACATAAACCACTTTAACAGAAAGGTCAACTGCTGAATACAAGAACTTGATATATGGAGAAGGAAAGAAATAAAAATTTCCTTTACAGTGTTCAGGCTAATTGGATCTATTCTGAAATCATTCTGGAATCCTTCAATATTCTGCAGGGATTTATAGACACAGATGATTTAATAGGGACCCTTTTTACCTTAAGTTTTCATTGATGCTCTGACATCATATCAAGTTTCACTAAAATACTGTCCAGGAATAATGGTTTGCTACACTGCTTGAAAGAGCAACATCTTGTCAATAATGGCTGACAATTGAGGAAACGGTGATTACTCTCAAGCACAAAGACAACCTGACCCTTCTTTCTCCTCTTTTCTGAGTGATATATGGGAGGGAAGAAAGTGTTGGAGTTAAAACAAGAATTAAAGAATTTCGGGTGCTGCACATGCTCTTTGAGCTATGTGTGTTAATATCTCTTCTGTGAGTAATCGGTCAGATTAAAATTATGAAAGGTGTTAAGCATCTATTTGAAAAATATAGATAGAATTTTAAAACTTGTGGTTTGAACACAAAACTTATTTTATTAATTTGTCAAAGAAGAACATATTCCTAAGATCAAGAGAAGGGCAAGAGTGGGGGTATAAGGAGATAGAGGTGACAATGTGATAATGTACTGATATTGGGGCTTGGTAGTGGGTGAGTGAAGCATGTGAAAATGTTGCGAAGTTGTACTCCTGAAATTATATAGTTTTGTAACTGAATGGTAAATAAATAAATTTGATTAAAAAATAGCTATTCAGTGCCTGCTGTTTTAAAAGCATCATTAGAAAAAGTGAAGCATATGACAAAATCCAAGATACCGTCTGTTTCCTTAAAGAACTCACAGAAATTAGGGAGATATAGTTGAATTTTTTAAAATATTTTAATGTACAACAGTATGAGTGATGGACACAAAACTATAAGTCAGTGGAGGGATAAGGATTTTTCTTTATGATATGACTCATAGTCTTCATGAAATGTCAGTGACTTCATCCATATACATCTCAACTAGACCTTGGTTTTTGTCTGAGGATGTGAAATTCTCAGGCCATCTCACTCTCCTGCTTACAATTATATAATAGTTTCCCAGTGCCTTAAAATAGAGTCCAAACTTTTTTTTGTGGCCCTCAAAGCTGCAGATGGTCTGTCTCCGGTCTGCCTTTCTTCCCTTTTTATCCCTCTTCCCCTGTAGTACTCTGGGCTTCAGGCTCATGGACCTGTTTCTCTTCCCTGACAGGACCGGCCTCATTGCTGTCATATCTTCTGCACCTGCAGTTCCCTATGCTTAGAACATTCTTTCCCTGGACTTCCTTGTGGTCAGCTTTTTGTAACATTCAGTTCCTAGCCCACGTGTTCCATTTTAAGAAAGGTCTTCCCTTATCTGAAGACGCTCTCCCCTTCCTCCTTCCCCTAAATGAAGTGGGTTGTTTTTTTTGTTTTTTTTTTTACCACATAAGCTTATCTTTTTGTCATCCCAAACTAAGTAAAGATTTTACTGAAACAGTTTTAATAACTCTCTTCATATTAAAACATAGGAGTAAATATAGTAACTCCTTTCTCACTGGTAATATGGGTCCATTATTTTAAGATTTATAGATCATCAAAGTCTGATTTCAAAAATTTTTCTATCAGTCATCTATACTTTAGTGATTCTTTAACTTATTTTAAATTTTTATTGAAAAGACATTGATTTAACAACACTGTATATGATTTAGAGGTATAGGATCATACACTTCAGGTGCATGTTTCCATACCACACCCACCAAGACATCCATAGTCCTCCACCACAGTCCATTGTGCCCCCTCCCCACTTTGCTCTCTTCTCACCCTCTCCCCTTTGGTAGCTCCAGTTCCACATTCAGATTTCTAGGATTTGTCATTGGTTTGGTTGTGTGTGACCCTTTGTTTTGTTTGTCTGTATTCCATATATAAGTGACACCATCTGATATTTGTCTTTCTCCTCATGACTTATTTAAGTTGGCATAATACCCTCCAATTCAATCAAATTTTATTGATTTGCCATTCATTTTCATAACTATATAATTTTGGGAGTACAGCTTTGTACTATAATATTTACACATTTCACTCACTTTCTCCCATATCTCCAGTGCCAGTACACTGTTATGTTACCATTCTTTTTTCCTTCTTGCCCCCTCTGGTAACCACTATATTTTCATAGAGTTTAAGTGGGTTTGACCAGTTTGTTGTCCTTGGTTATTTATTTCCAAAAATAAGTAAAACCATTGGGTAATTGTCTTGTACTTTCTGGCTTGTTTCACTAACATAATCAGTCACTTTAAGATTCATCCATTTATTCTGAAAAGTCACTATTTCACCTTGTTTACGTAGCTGAATAGTATTCAGTTGAATATATATGTATCACATTTCTTTATCCACTTACTGATTTTTTTTAATAAAAGGTATGTGTAAGGTATATAGCATAACGGTTTGTTATACATCACGTAGGGAAATGATTACTACAATCAATCAAATAACACATCCAGCCTCTCAAAGAGTTACCATTTTGTGTGCATATGTATATGTATATGTATATGTATATGTATATGTATATGTATGTATATCTGTACTTTTAGCAAATTTCCAGAATAGAGTACAGTATTATTAATTATAATGTACACTTCTGTACATTAGTGTCTAGAATTTATTCCTCCTACATAATTGCAATTTTGTAGCCTTGGGCCAACATCTCCCTATTTCCCCCATGTACCAATCCATCGTTGGTAACTACTGTTCTACTCCCTTCTGTGAACTTGACTTTTTTATATTCCATGAATAAGTGAGATTGTGAAGTATTTTTCTTTCTGTGTCTAGCTTATCTCCTACGCACTATGGCTCTTTGAAACTATCTCTAGTTACTTACTTTCATTTTGTCTGCCTTGCCCTACTGGAATGGAAGTTTTTCAGGGAAAGGGGCCTGACACCCTCAGTAACTCAACCTGTGCCTAACAAATGGAGCTCGAAAAATACTTGCTTATTGAACGAATCAAAGTAGGATAACAAAAAGAATGGCATAGTAAATCTTCGAAAGAGAAATGGAAATTGTGTTGTTTGTAGGTTAATCTTTATACAGGAGTATAGGTTTCCAACCCTCTTATGCAGATGTGGAAAAAATATTCCCCATTTGTTGTCACTTTTATGCATGGTTATTCTAAAGGACTAGATAAATCCAACTTACCTGTGGTTTGAGTTGATAGATAATCAAAAGGATTAAAGAATAAATTTGTGAAATGACTGACTCTAACTTACATAATTTCCAACTACTAATCTTCCATTCATGTGTTTTTGGTAACATTTCCTGCTGTCCAGATGAGTTGGGCAGATCACTCACCAATAGGAAATGTGTGTATGTGTGTATATAAGCATACTTGTATTCATAAGTATGCAGAAGAATGTAGACATCATTTAGTCTAATATTCCCTGACTATATTACTCGGCAACCAATGGTGTGACATTCTCGTCTAAGCCTCTAAGGAATAAGTAGATTCTAATTTACCTGATACACTTGTAAAAAGGCAAACGAGTATTTGCTATTACAGTATATGTTGGGAATTAATGCTTTTCTTAACAGGAGTGAAGATTCGTTCAGTGAATTGTGTGTGCCTTTAAATGTTTCTTTGTTTAATATTTCTCTAATGTGGCCTTTCGAAGAGAAAAAAGAAATCTGAAGGGTCCAAATCAAAAGTAGTAGTCAAGATTATTAAAATAATTTTCTACACATTTTTCTTTGCACATATTTAATTTAACATGAAGCTCAGTAACAGCTTTGAAAAGTGAGTACTCTGAAGAGACTTTTAGTTACTTTTAGTACCACTTTCTAAGTTCTTGTAGCCACTTTAAAATTAAGGTGTCTTGGGGAAAAAACTCCTACCAGTCCTGAAAAAAAAGGCTTTTTAAGTAAAAATCTTTTTTCTTTTCTTAATTTTATTCTTCCAGCTATTTCCTTTAATGTACTTACTGATATAATGCAGGATAATGTTCATAAATTCTGAACATGCAGTTATGGATTGATAATTTCATAGGTTAGAACATTCGGTCAGAACGCTCATTAGATTACCATGTCCTCTATCCTAGTCTATAATTTTTCATATATCCATATGTCTATCTAAATACAAAAGATAGTGGCTGCTCTCTGCTGAGAGATGAAATGGAAATCTCCATTACAATACGTTGTCTCCTGTATGAATGCTCTACATTTTCAGCTGTCTTCACTATATTAACTGATGTCATCTTGTGGATTTTTATCCTTGTCTAAACTGCTCTTGCAGTGACACTAATAATGAAAAGATACATCATAAGGAACAGTTATTAATATATAGTACTAATTACATTAAACATTGTTTTGTCTAGTACTACTGTAGTACATGAAAAACTGCCCTATCATGTTCATTTAATGTCAACATAGTCTATACATGAGAAATGTATTTTGAAAGGAAAGTTGGTTAACTCTTTTTAAAGTCTTATGAAAAGTGGCTTTGAAATTACTATATAGCACCAACCAAGCCATTACATAAATTTGCTTTTGTGAATGAAGATCAGTCTGAGTAGCAAAAGTTTAATAATACAAAACGAATATGAATTATTCAAAAAGGAGCAAGCATTTAATGTTTTTCTTTAATGAAAATGCTGATAATAAAAGTGGAAATGCCTTACCAATTTGGAGCTTTTTTGCAATTTTGTACTTCCCACTCATGTAACTATAACAAAATGCTCTGTGATATGGAAAGAGCATGAAAATCATCAGATTGAAATATACTGTATCAGTGCATATCTTTATTGGCTAGTTTTTCTTGCTTATTGCATACCCAAACACTTTGTAGACAAGAGGTTAGAGGGGAGTTAGAAAGGGAGACAATGGAACCAAATTTTATTAATCAACTAGTAATGGAACACAAAATGTTTAAATTTACCTTAGGGACCCCAGTGAAATATGTAAAATGGCCATGATCCTCAAGAAATTAGTCTTTTAGTAAGCCTAGATAATCTAGCAAGGCCACAGGGGTACTTTTTAAGAAGTTGCTCCACTTTTTGGCACCAGAATTCCATTCTACTACCTCTCACTTCTCTGTCTCACTATTTCTCACTGTTGCCTTTCCTAGTTTCTCCACCATCTGGTCCTTTTAAGTTAAACATTTGCCCTTAGTACCTGCCCATCCCCTTGGTTTAGCAATGCTCTTTCGATTAGTTACCCTAGTAGATCTCAGTACCCAGAAGGACATAATGCCAGTGTTTACCTGGTGACACTATGGGCCCTAATCATGAGCAAGATGAGAAATTCTACTCTTTCTCACCTTTTCACTTCTTCATTATGCTCCTTCCCCAGCCCATCCTAATTTAGGGCTTCTTCAACTTGGTCTAAGCCTGCCCCTTCCTGGTATGAGAGAAAGGATCAAATGAGGATGTGTAGATCTCTGGAGGGAGAGCCCCCTGTTGAGGTTTATGATGAAAGCAGAGGACTATCTCAGGGTTACTGTCAGCATGTGCAGTGGGTACTTGATTAGAGCCTGAGGAGTTTACAGTGACTCAAGCATGTACTTTGCTGATAGAAAAATGTTTCCTAACTATCTGCAAGTATCATGTGAAGTAAATGGACAAAAGCTCTACAGAAAAAGAGAGGCAACCAACAGTACTTCCATTTCCATAAAAATACTGCTTCCTATTATGTTTTAGACAAAATAGTATATTTTTTAGTCTTAAGCAAAGATCAACATCTATCACAAGTTAATAGCTGTGGGCCTCTCTGGTGGCGCAATGGGTTAAGCACAGCACTGTGGAGCTGTCTGAGGCTGTGGTGTGAGTTCGATGCCCGGCTGGGGAGATTCCCACATGGCGTGGCAGACCTCTTCTACCTCGCCCCATCCTCCCCTCAGCAGTGTATTTCGGTTGATCTGCCTGCTCTGCTCCCCACTCTGTCTCTGGTGAACCCTCTCACTGCCCCATGCCTCTGGCCTGCACCCCAGATTGTATGTAAAAATAAATCTTTAAAAACAAACAAAAAACAAGTTATAGCTGAGTAGAAGTCGAGCAACATTAAAGAACTATGAGCCTACGCAACTTTTGGTTTTGTTTTATTTTTTTTTTTAATTATACATATAATTTTTAGATAATATTGGTTTAGGACATTGTATTGATAAATTCTTTAGAAGTCTAGGTTCATATCTCTTCAGACGTATGTTACCACACCACACCTAGCACCAAAGCACCCCTAATTCCATTAAGTCCCTCTCCCCTTTAATTCTCAACACCCCCCCCCACCAACTCTCTCCTCTAGTAACTTCAGTTTTACAGCCAGATTTCCAGGGTTTGCTTTAGTTTACTTTCTTCAGTTCCTTTGTTTTATAACTTTCTATTCCACATGTGAATCTTGACAACTCTGTATCTCTGGTTCTTAGCATTGACCCACATGTTATACTAATAGTAACGCATGAAAAAGCATGAAAATAATGTGCATTTTATGAATAAAGATACGAGTTTAACATGTAAGATCTTTGAAGAAAGTACTTCTTTAATTGTTTTTACTTTGTTACATTGCTCATTTTTGTACAATATTTGATTTCTCCCCTCATGTGTAGCCCCCATAATTCTCCTACCACCTCAGCACCTGTGCACCAATACCATAGTCCCTTGTGCTCTTCCCTTCCGTTTTGATCCCTCTCCTTCCCCCTCCCCTATGCATGTCTTAGATGCATGGTTTCCCTGCAAGTTTTGTCTTTTGCCTGACCTTTTGTTAGGTTTCCCTGTATTCCCCCTGTAAGTGAAATCATCTGATATATTTTGGAGAAAGTGCTTTTCAAATAAAATATAATGAAAATATCTAACAGAATATTTAGAAATTAAGAAAATTAAGAAAAAAGAAAATTATGATCTATGTAGGCAGACATAAAAGCAGGCATGGTTTTAAATCAGGATGTAAGTTTACACTTCTTTAAATGTATGTTACCACACTGTACCAACCATCAAAGCATCAGTAATTCTCCATTATAATTTATTGCCCCTTTAAAAGAAATCATAAGTATATTAAACACTTAAAGAATGTAACCTATAGTGAAATTTTAAAATTCAAAGACCACTTCAAATTGATTACAGAAAGTTGTAACTCTATCAACCTAATAAATTCTGTCAGTACTGATTCATTTGTTATTTATTGTATTAGCTCATTTGCTATTCATTGCTTTTTGTACTTTTGTCATCATAACTTAGCATTAATTACCACTACATTAAAATAAAATGCTATTGTAGTTCTGTATTCCTGGCATAAATGTCTCAAAGTGATACATATGATTATTTACTGAACAGAAGTCCACTTATACTTTAAAGACTTTTCCAATAAATCATAAATTGATTATTTTTATATTATCAAAATTAAGATAATGAACTATCTTCACATTTTTTAAAATATTGGTAGAGAGTTGCCATTCTGTCATCTTACAGGTACCAGAATTTTATCATTAATTAGTCTTGATCTTATAAATGAAGAAAGAAAAAAATAGTTTGCTTTAGGGGAAGAGTATTATCTTTTTCTCATTGGAATACATTTAGCTAATTCTGTCATCTGTATAACCAATATAAATTATCTTTTCCAGTGACTTTTAAAATGATTTAGAGATGTTCTTAAAATTAAATCCTATTATAATTCATTTCCATGCCATGATTGCCTATAAAACTGTTTTTGGATCCTAATTCTCCCATTCAGTATATTCCCTATTCTCCTAACCATTTCTTATTTTGGTGTATATTTTATCTGCAAACATTTATAGTCAGTATATTGCTTATCTTTTGTCTAACTCTAATCTTAACTCAATAATATAACCTGACTGTCAGATTTGGGTCCTGTGTCACAATGGGTCTTGCTCATTCAAACCCCATCATGTGAATCATCTCTGGGCTGGCCCATAACTCCTGCTGGCGAAACAGAAAAGCTCTTTGTCACTGATGAAGTCAGCTGGTCCAGAGCTCAGAGTCAAGAGTTTGACAAGCAAACTGTAACTTCAAGCTGATCTCCACCCACTACCGAAAAGCACTGTATTATGTAACTATTTACCACCACTCAGTTTTCTGTTAGCAATTATGAAACTGTAGAGTATAAAAAAAAATCATTTCCACTGCCAATTCTGATATATAGGTCTGTGGGTAATGATCAGGAACTGAATTTTGCCAGTGAGTCGTGTAATGCCAATGTAGATGATTAATGCTCAACTCATCAAGAAGTATCCTAAATTCTAGAAGATAAAGGATTATACTGGAATAAATCCATTTTAGGAGGATGTACAAATGATTCATAACTTGTTCATCTCCTTATGAGACTAAGCTATAGTTTGATCAGATTACTCCAGGATCAAAAAAGATAATAGAGACAAAAAAGGCATGTGGTTCCAAAGGGAGTAACAGCCTCTAGAACTGGAGAAAATACAGAGTTAGGGGAGTTTTCATAATAGACTTGTCCCTTCATCTATTAAGTTAGTTGGGCCTATCAAAAACTAATTTTAAAACTAATTTTAGAACCAAGATGCTCAAGAAGTGTCTCTTGTGCACAACTCTAAACTTCCCAAGTAATTTTGATGAGAGAAATATGTTTAAAGCTTTTAAGTAATATTAATTGACAAATATTATTGCACTATATAGAATGTAGTGTGAAGACTTACACCAACTGTGTGTGAATGCATGCGTCAGTCCTATCACTTCAGTTTTAAAATGTGTTACCTGCTATGATTTACAGGTACAGGCACCTAAAAAAGAAGACATCACCACTTCACACCACGAAATGGTCCAATTATACCCTGCTACCTGTATTAGAAATTGGCAATTGCAGAAACATAAAGGTATGGGTCTACTGTTTTTTGCTGTTAATTGATATATGTGTGAATATGCTAATACAATCCTGATTTTGTTTTAGGATTTCTAACTACATTGAACTTAAATATACCTTGTTTATAACCTGAAATATTCTAGCCTAAAACAAGTAAGTTTGAAAATCAATAGTTATTCCTTTACTTTTCTTAAAACATAGGCAGAAAGTATTTAGCTATAGGTGAATGTGTCTCCTTGCAGAAATTAAAATAATTTTTCCTACAGTTTGGGTAAATTAAATGAATAAATATGACTGAGAAGCAAGAAAAATCAGTTTAATAGGTACACAATTATTCATTTAATTTCTGGTAGAAGGGAAGTAACTGGCAGTTTTAAGAATTTTAAAGAATTGGGCAGCTAGGGGCAGCAATTATAAAAAATTGACTAGTATATTCTAAAACATTTCCCCCCAAGTAAATCAGACATTTTAACTGCTTATGTTTGTATGGCTATATATTCCTATAGATACACGAACATAAAATAGAACATATAGTCATACTGACCATTTTTTTTAGGTTCTGTGGACCACTAACAGTTTCTTTATTAAAATTTTGAACCAAATTGGCCCCAAATATCAACCAAGAGAGTAAAGAAAAGAGTTATATGCAAGAAGAACTTTCACTCAAATTATTTTGGAATAAATATTACTAGATATTTTATAAGCAGTTTTAGGAAAGAGATAATATTATGAAATGTTTTCTCTCCCTTTTATGAAGGAGTTTGACTTCATGAAGCCCACTAAGCAAGAAGAAATAAAAGAATCAATTATTGCCTAAATGTTCCTTTAAAAATCTTTTAAAAACTAATTTTTCTTTTGTGGAATAATCCTTGAATTCAAAAGAACTAAACAATGAAACTGAAAACATAAAGTATGATAATGTTAGTAGCTGAAATGTAATTTTAAAAATACCTACCTATTTAGTGTTTATTCCCATGTACGAGTTGAGTATTTTGATGGCAAAGTAAAAAAATATTTGAACCCATGAAACCCAACTTTTAAATTTCAGTGTGCAGTGTGTTATATACATTTGCAATGTATGTGTTGGATTTAAGTGATTAGGGTCTCTGTGACCAACACTTAACTGTATCTTTTTTTGGTCATATGATAAGTCATAATAACTCTGAAAACTTTCATGTATAGAGTACTTTTCTAGATTTTTCAGACTCCATTTTCCTATCATTATGGATTCAGTTAAAACATTCTGCTTATGATAGCACTACTGAGTAAATATATGTTGAATTATAAAAGGAGAAGGTATATTTATGTAAAGGGGAAGAGAGTCATATAAATTAATATTCAAGAGTAAAAATTTCGAGAGTATTTAGTAATATGTATCAATTAAAAAATATATATGTGACATTTGGCTGCAGATAATTAATAATCCTTGGGGTTGTTCATTGAATAAGTAGCCAGACTCAGAGACGGGGCTTAGGAGAACTTCATAAAAGGGGGGCGAGCACAGTTTTTAGTTGAGAATGACAAAGGGTTGTAAGAGCGAGTCATGGGCAAGATAACTTGAAATGAACTACTGCAGACATAGTAATGATATTAAACTCTTAGTTCCTATATTTGGAACTTCAAAACTGATAGAGGTTTGTCTGGAAGAAATAAAATTAAGAACTGGTGTAAAATAAGAAAATAAAGACAGTTGAATAATTGAGGAAAAAATTTGAGGATTTTATGCCCTTTTGAAGTAACTTAAATAGAAAAAACAGTTCATCATTTTGGCTTTTAGATTTAGATTACCATTACCTAAACTTAAAAGAATGTTGCAGTGGTGTGGTGGATAGGATGAATTGATACTCAACTTCCATTCGACCTTCTTTCCAATGTGTTACGGTTCCCAAGTTCCCACGCAGTGTGGGTTTCAGTATGATCTGGGTTCAGATAACCAGAGACACTCATATGATATTTGGAGATAGAAGCAGGGTGGATTATGCTTCCACTGTTTCTGCTCTCTTTGCTGGCAAGAGTGGTCATGGTGACTGGGCTTTTCTGACACAGAAGTCCCAGTGTCATGTTAAGAACTTCATCAGGAGGTTAAGTGTAAGGTATTTTGGTATATATTCTCCTTTAATGATAGAGGGGTTCTTCTTGGAAAACTTTATTGTTGTCATAACTTTGACCTCTTCTGGTTTAGAAATATGTAATATTTGTTACATATGTAAAATATGTAATACCAAAAAAGAAAAAATAATGCTCCTGCCGGAAGTCACACTGGCTACTAAGACTGAAGGTTGAAACTGCTATGAGGCCATTTGTGCATTCCTCGTGATCTTAAAGTAACAGGAGAAGAAAAAGAGCTTCTTTGTTGGCTAGTAAGATCAATACTGGTTTTAAGGGGATGTACTGCTGCTAATAAAATTTGTGTCAGAAAGATTATGTGTGTATCTGGAATGGAGGGGATATTTTGGAACATGTCCTCACACACATCCTGAGATAAAAGTTCATGTACAATTTCAGCAATCCAGGACAGCTGTGCTCACCAGTGACTTAAGTCCATTGGGAATATAAGTTTGCTTTAACTCATCCAACATTTAATGCCAAACAACTGAGGGCAATAGAAGCACAGAATTCAGAGCAGAAGGATGCTATGATAGTAATTATGAGCTTACGACCATTCACAGAAACAAAGGCTGCTGTAGCCTCTTATTATATAGGTATGTATGTATTTGTTTTACATTTACATTTTTACACCCATTTTATATTGCATATTTTTCTTTGATAACTTTATTGAATATAAAGTTGGGGAAGTTAGTGAACTAGGAAACGAATATCACCCAAGGAAGGATCCTACTACTAATAGAAGTTTGGGTTTCTTCTTTTGGGGACAGTGTATGTTTTCACTTGTATTGGGGGCATAGTTGCACTGTACTTTTTGTATTAAGTGAAAATCAGTTACTGCTGATACTGTTCCTGGGAATAAATGTATGGAAAAGAAACATGAATTCTCAAGGAACAGACCAACAGACAGTCTCTGGGAGTTAATGGTGCATTCTTGCTTAGTATCTACTCGCTTTTTTTTTAATATATGTATTTTAATTGTTGTTTATGTCTTTTACGTTTTGTATTCCCCTTGGGTAACCCACCATCAATTCACCCGTGATCCATCTCCGTGGTCCCTTGTGTCCTTTTCTATTCCATTTTGTGCTCTTATCCTCTCCTATTCACTCTTTCTAATGTGCTTTCTGAAACTTAGGAGATTGAGAAGCTAAAATCTACATTTCTAAGTCTCTTGCATACATGGTTCATTATATGATTTAGGTTTGGAAAGTTAGATACAATTAGGAGATGCTTAAAAGAGAGAATAACGTGGAGGCCACAGGTCTGCCATTTCTGTTGGTTAGAATATTTTTCTCCAACAACATTTGAAGAGATCCTAGTGTCCCAAATTAGTTTATAAATATTGAGAGGGCTGAGAACATCCATTTTTTTTCCCAATATGTAAGTATAATGTGGCTCTGGGGTCAGTAGTACATAGTTTTCTGATTTATGGATTAAAACAACTAAAACGACATATTCCTGATTCTGTGGTTGCAATGACAGTGCCCTGTAACTATTAAAAGGAAAAGATCTTCTTTATTTGGCTACTTCTGTGGCATTGGAGCTTGTCCTTCAGTTGTGGTTTTTTTTTTTTCCCTCCAACAAGTTTGTATGAGTTTCATTCCTGTATTAAATCATTTTCTGCTTAAAATAGTGAGAGTAGTTTCAGTTATCTTCAACTTAACCCTGACTCAAACAGATGGTATATTGAAAAAGAAATACAGTTAACCAAATTAAACTGTTCTATGTCATGAAAAATAATCCTTCCTGAGCACAATATAGCCTGGAAACAATCACATTGAAATTACAGATATTTTCATTTAAAAAGTCATTGACTGATTTACTAAGAAACTAAGCATAGTTTATAACTTTTAATACATTTTTGTGTTTTTACTTGTCCTATAGTCATAGCTAGGTAAATAACTTTACCAACAGAACTATTTCATTCCTAATTTGAACCTAGGCCATCAGCTTCATTTATTAGAACACACATACCATTTTATCTGGATTTCATATTAGTTTAATAGTCACAGTTGGTAAATTGCCACTTATATGCTTCTTAGAAACTATATATTTATCAACAAATTTTGACACCTGAAAAGCAATGATTCATATCCATATGGATGTTTTCATAGTATAGAACTGAAAAGATGTATGACATACAGATGATAAAATCTAACAGTTTAGGAGAAAACGTCCTTATCTGTAAACAGAAAGAAAACTTATAATTAGGTTCAGCTAAGATCAAGCATTAAATATTTATGTATTGATTTAATTTTTGTTGTAATCTCTTAATTCTTTTTTCAAGTCAGACTGAGATATTTAAAAAGACAGACGCAGAAATGCAGTCATCGGTCACATACTTTTCAGAGCAAATGTCTGATCAGTCTAAGAGTTAATAATTGTGGACTCTGTCAGAATCACCTGCTCCCATGCCTTTCTTTCTCAAGTGAGCTGAAGACTTGGAGTAGTAACAATCTTATACATGGCCAATGTACATAGAATCCCAGGTATTTGAACAATTGGGAGAGGGGTAAATATAGTAACTTAACTGTGCCAACCTGACCTGAAACAGAATTGGCTTTCAAATATAAATAGGAATTGAAGTAAACATAGACTGTCAGTTGCAATTCAGAATCTTATATTCCATATATTATGAGACCCATCTTGCCAGTAACTTCAGCATAGAACAGTTCTGATCAGCATAAAAAGTGAATGTAAAGGTAATCATAACTGCAGGATATTTTCCATCTTTCCCATAAAATACTTAATATTCTACATCTGTAGTTATTTGGAGTTATAGACAATGACTTTACATATTTTGTTTTAATTAATGTGAGGCTAATTTCCTTTTCCTGTCCAGGTACATATATATATTTGAGAGGCAGCATTTTCTTTATTATTTAATCTTAAGTGCAAATCTATCTTCTTTGAGCCAGGCAAAACCCTGGTGAAAAACAAAAGTATAGATACCTTATTTATCAAGTAAATTTCCTGTTAAGTATTACTAGAAGCACACCAGGAAAAATATATATATTTTTTAAGGGATGAAAGTCAACCCTAAGAATTACTTAGAAATTAAAGCAGAAAATTTTTCAATATGAACAGAAGTCATATTATTCCCTCTGGTCCCCCAAGAAACCAATCCACAGACATAAAATAATTAGATCTTAAATAAGTGGAAAGTTAGATTTAAATTGTGGATCCAGTGACTGTTCCTTTGCCCAAAGCCTTGTCTCCTTTCCAAAGGTTTCTGGCAGTTACAGAATAGAAGTAAATTTTATGATAAAATTACTTCTAAATATCTTGGAGCAAACAGTACTCACCGTGACTTCATGTTTTCTCTTCCCTCCATGTCCACAGACAGCAGGAAACCCTCTTGTTGACTAAGGCAGTGTTTGATAATAACCTTTTTCTCCTTGTTATATTACTTGGAGTGCTCATCATTTGAGACTTGTAATGTGTTTGGAATCTCCTACAGTCCACTTCAATTGCCAAGCACCATACCTTCCATATTCTCTCTGCACGCCATTTTTTAAAATCCAACTTTCCAGCTGAGTAGATTGAGGTACACACTATTTTCTGAGTATCCCATGAATTTCACATATGGAATTGGCAAGAAAATGTGTACTGACCTGTCCACCTTTCTCTCTAGCCCCCGCATATAGTCATTCGGATGTGAAAAATTTTACACTTGATATTTTCTCCGTTTGTCAATAGTATCTCTAAACACTCCAGAAAGTTAAATAATATATTCCAAAAAAATTGAAACTGTAAGATAGTACGATTTTGAGATAGACCCTGAAGTCATCTTGTAAAAGGTGAGATTTAATACTGAGTCCTTATTCATTTGCAAATAAATACACAGATATTCACAAAAAAACACTTACATGCACACACATCCCGTATTAATATGTAAGCATACTTACAATACATATGCATACATTTGCCTGAACTTAAGCATGTATACGCATACGCTCACGTTTATGTACATCTGTATAACACATTTACACATACATATACACAGACTACCAACTCTCAAAAGAATACATGGCAGGGTATTGGCCAACCCTAGGCTTTTGTCTTTCTATGAAACATTTATTACTACTCTCCACTCTAGATTTTCCACAGTGCTAGATCAGGGTTACTCAGCCTATGAGCCAAATTCAGTTTGCCACTTGTTTTTATATGGCCTGAGAATTAGTAATAATGTTTATATTTTTAACTAGCTTGAAAAATATATCTTAAAATGTTTTTAAAAATTCAAAAACAAGGTATCAACTTTATATTAGAAGTTCTGGCAAGAATAAAGCACACCAAAAATAAAACAAGAAAGAAAGAAATCCATACAAACTGGAATGGCATAAAATGGTCCTTATTTTCAGATTATATAATTGTTTATGTTCAAAATCACCAGAAGTTACAAAAATGTGCTAGAGCAAATAAGTGAATTTAGCAAGGCCGCAGGATAAAAATCAACATAAAAGGTCAATTTTACTCATTAAATACTTAGGTATAAGTATAATATATAGACAACCACAAAACACTGATCAAAAAACAGAGAGAGAATATCAACATACATGGAGAGTATACCATGCACACAGATTGGAAGCCTCAATATTATTGTCAATATGATATTTATATGCTTCCCAATTTTGTGTGTATATTCAATGTATTTCCAATCAAATGCCCAACAAGCTTTATTGCTGATCTCACCACGGTGATAATAAACTCATATAGAAAGACAAAGAACTAAAATAAACAAGGTAATTCTGATAAAGAGTAAAATTGGAATATTCACATTATCTGATTTCAAGTTTTATTATAAAGCTACGGTAATATGAATAATGTGGTATTGGCTAAAGGATAGGTACACATTAATAGAACAGAGTTAAGAAACCATACAAATATAATCAATTGATTTTTGGGAAGGGGTAAAAAGAAATGCAAACGAGATAGAATGGTTTATCAATAAATGTTGCTGGTGAAATTGGACATGAATAAGAAAAAACAATGAACATAGTCACATACTTAACACCTCAAATAAAAGTTGATTCAAATTAAATCACTGACATAAAATGTACAACTACAAAATTTCTATAAGAAAGTAAGGGAGAAAATCTGCATGATTTTGAGTGAGACAGTGGTTTTTAGATACTATACCAAAAGCATGAATCATGACAGAAGAATATTTTAATTGAAAGTAGCTCAGACTTTATCAACCTTAAATACTTGTGCTCTGTAAAGACTAGTAACAAAAGGAAAAGACAAATCATAGACAAAGCAAGTATTTGCTTAGACTTGGCATCAGAATAAAGTACTCTTAAAATTAAAAAATAAAAACTAATTAAAATGATAAAATATCTAAACAGATATTGCTGAAAATAATGTATGGATGACAAACACATGAAAAGGTGCTCAGCATGTCTTTATAAAAATCCAAATCAAAACCACAGTGAGACTCCACTACATACCTAATAGAATAGCAAAAATACTGAAAATTGACAATAACAAATGTTCATTAGTATATGGGGCAACTAAGAACTATCATTTATTTCTAGTGAGAGAGACTGTACAGTTACTTGAAGGCAATTTGGAAGTCTCCTATAAAAGTGAACTTCCTACACAACCTAGAAATTCCATTCCTGGATATTTGTCCAAAAGTTTTGTAAACTTAGACCCACGCAAATTCTTGTATATGAATGGTTTACAGCTTACCATGGTAAAGTTTTATTGTATTATTTTTTAGCTCAGAAGGTCAATATTGAAATTTTTCTAAGGGAGAACTACCATCAACCACTCTTATTATTTCTGAGTGATTTTGGAAAATTAGCTTATGTTGTGGAAATGGTAATGTTCATTAATGAATTTGAACTAAAATTACAAGACTGGGGTGTTCATTATATGACAGCTAATATAGAAAGATTACCTTGAGGACAATTAATATTATTTGGATCACAAGTAAATCAGATTGCTTTATATACTTCCCTCAATGTCAAAATTAAAACAAAATATGAGATATGCTTCTTCACGAAATACTTTAGTGGTTATATTTTATGAACTCAAACCACAGTTTTAGTAGCATTTTTCAGTTCAATGCAAGTGACAAAGAAATTTCTATGTTTCAAAATGCATTTAACTGTGCAATTGAGAAGTGTCTATCCAACTTTAAGCTGGAAGTGACTAATCTGCATGGTAATGGCAGTAAATGGCCAATATCCAAAGAATAATCTAATAGAATTCTATAAATGCCTTCCAAATGAAAAGTATGTTTAATTTAAGGTCATAACTCATGGGCAGCTATCAATCTGCATCAATGGCTATCTGTTTGAAAAGATATTTTTAAAGATAAAATATTTAAAATCTCCTCAGATCATATTTAACAGATGTTATCTGCAATTACTTTTAGTGATAGGGAATACTAACTTTGAACCAATATTAAACAAATATCTTATTATAGACTATACCATTCTTCTCATTAGTAGATCTTAATTGCAAAAATATGCTCAATTATTATATTTTGAATTTGTAAATGAAAATGTGGAAATTTTTTTTCTCTTTTATTTATAAGTACCTACATAATGGCTTTGATTTTGCTTCTTGGCCCGCACACCAATGTATTTATTATCTGGCCTTTTACATAAGAAGTTTGCCAGCTTGTACCCTGGAGTATTTGACACCTTTCCCTTCCTAACTAGAGCTGCTACTACTCTCCAGGGATCAAAAGAGAATCTAATTCTACTCTCTGGATGGAAGTTAAGAGGGCATTGAATAGATTTCTTTTCTCAATGCTGCGTATTTCAGACAGACATTAAAGTTGGAATTTGGAATACATTCTCCCTTAAATTAACTGGTATTTTTTTGAAATAAGTATATAACTTAAGTAGATGTAACTACCTATAGTTCCAGTCAATTGAACAGTAAATTTGCTTTGGTAGATCTGAGTATTGAACTAGCAATAATAAGTACATTTCCCAAGAAAATTATTTGTGGCTTCCTTAAAAATGACTAGTATAATCACACTTTTGGAACAGAGCACTTATTGCAACTCAAAATCTACTTAATTTTTTAATTTTTTTTATGTTTCCTTTAAATAAAACAGCATCATGGATAATTTACACATGTCCTCATCCAGTGTCTATTCCCAGTGCAGTAATCCAACTCCTCTACCTTTCATCATCAAAACGCACCTTTTTCAAAATCACATTAGTAATTGGATACCCAGATAAACAAACAACATTAAATGTAAATCAGTTAATGTTGACAAAGTACACTGAAAATTATAAGCCTGATAGTATGTCATTTATATTATTATCTCTAAGTAGAATTAAACTGCTGGGGTGAAATAATGTTACTCTTCATCTGGAGGCAGTTGAATCCCAGGCAGGAAACCACCTCATTCCCTTAAGGTGGATAATTACACACTGAAACCCACATGAGTCTCATTAATGAGCAGGCCAAGGTAATAAACATATCCTACAACATTCTTATTAGCCTAATATAACGGCACTTGGGGTAAAAAAATAATTCCACATTGAGTAAACCCAATAATCAAGAGTCTTAAGTTTAGCAAAGTGTTAGGTTAGGTGTGTGGAAGAAAAATATAAAACCAAAGACAGAAATATAAACATACACATAATAAAAATTACTTATTGTCTATCATCATCTATCCACATATCTAATTATTTTATTAGAAGTTTGCCTTATTTTTTGTAGATTGAGTCATCATTTATTTTTTATTTTCTGCTTTAAAACACTTGCTCATTCATTTGACAAATATTTGTTTAGCTAGGTTTTAGACAAACTGTTAAGAAATATAGTTATAATCTCTATATCCAATAGGGGAAACAGGCAGTAAATATCTAATTGTTAAAAGTATATAAATGGATGGTAATCCATTTCTTTCATTGAAGAGCTTTTACAATTAAATGTTATTTTTCCTTCATTTTATCATTTGTGATCCATAACAACCCTTTTAAATGAGAAAGAATTATCTTCTCTATTTTGCACTTGGGGAAATTGATACTAAAGTTAAATTACTTAGAAATACACTGCAGAAGCCTCCCTGGTGGCGCAGCAGTTAAGTGCTGCGCTGTGGAGCTGTCGGCAGCGGCGACGGGAGTTCGACGCCCGGCCGGGGAGAATCCCACATGGCGCGGCAGACCTCTCCTGCCTCGCCCACTGCTCCCCTCAGCAGTGTATTTCTGATCTGCCTGTTCTGCTCCCCACTCTGTCTCTGGTGAACCCTCTCGCCGCCCCACGCCTCTGGCCTGTACCCCAGCTTGTATGTATAAATAAAAAAATTAATAATAATAATTCTAAAAAAATAAATAAATAGAAATGCACTGCAGTAAGCGCAAATCTGATTCAGGTCTGCCTATTTACACTTTATCAAATTTACCTTATTACTTTTTATGATACTGAATTTGAATGCTTGCTCTTTCTTCAACCTCCCTACTTGAAGCTTTATCAAACTTTCCTCACTGTTTGAAGAATCATAATTTCCTTGTTTAGTATCTCCACAGAATTTTTGAATTCCTTTTCAGTTACTTTCTCCTTAAATCAAACATAGTAAATGCTGCCACTTTTATTATGATCATACATTTACTATTTTCTTCTCTATTCTTTTGAAAAATTTCTCCTCACATTTTTACTTTTTTAACTTTACTACTGTTTTGTAACACTCTTTTCCTCTCCAACTCAGTCTTGTAAGACCATAGACTAAAAACAACATTTTCTTTTGATGGGCATCGCTATATTATAGTGGAAAAACATCGGTATAAAAGGTATAAAAATAAAACACTTGATTTTTCAACACTATAATACATGTTTGTATCTTTTTTCTTTTCTTAAAACATTTTATTGAGGTATAAGTTCAGTCCAAAAATTACTCTCATTGTAAGTGTTCAAAATGTTAAAAATAGATCTATCGGGGCCTCCCTGGTGGCGCAGCTGTTAAGTGCTGCGCTATGGAGCTGTCGGCAGCAGCGATGCGAGTTCGACACCTGGCCAGGGAGAGTCCCATATGGTGCGGCAGACCTCTCCTGCCTCGCCTGCTGCTCCCCTCAGCAGTGTATTTCTGATCTGCCTGTTCTGCTCCCCGCTCTGTCTCTGGTGAACCCTCTCGCCACCCCACACCTCTGGTCTGTACCCCAGCTTGTATGTATAAATAAATAAATCTTTAAAAAAAAATAGATCTATCATATGATCCAGCAATTCCACTTTTAGGTATCTATCCAAATTACACAAAATCATTAATCCAAAGGGATGTATGCACTCCTATATTCATTGATGCACTTTTTACAATAACCAAATTATGGAAGCAACCTAAGTACCCAAGGACTGATGAGCGGGTTAGAAAAATGTGGTTTATATACACAATGGACTACTACTCAGCGAGCTATTTAAAAAAAAAAATAGATGAACCCCTTGCCATTTGCAACAATATGGATGGAACTGGAGATGATAATGTTAAGTGAAATAAGTCAGAAAGGGAAAGACAAACCAGATGGTGTCATTTAAATGTGGAATACGGTGAAAAAAACAAACAAACAAAGGGCCAGAAAAAAACAAACCAATGCAAACTCTAGAATTCTGACTATGGAATTGAGGCTATAGATGGGGAGGGTGAGAAGGGAAAGCACAGTGGGAAGGGGGCACATTGGGTGATAGTGGAGGACTGTTGGTGCTTTTTTGTGGTGGGTGTGGTATAACTACGTGCATCTGAAGAGAATTGATCCTGTGCCTCTAAATTTCATACACTGCTGTAAACCAGTATTACCTCAATTAAAAAAAAAATTACAGAAAGAAGGAAGCCATGTATCCATTTATATGAATTGTATAGGAAAGGTAATCTATAAGAAAGAAAGGACCTGGCATGGGGAATGTGGAATGACTGCCTAATGGGCCAGAGGAATCTCTTTGATGTGATAAAAAAATGTTCTGAAAATGAATTGTGATAGTTACACAGTTCTGTAAAGTTACATCTTAATTATTTTTCTTTTTGAGTAGCTATGACTCAATTGTCCTGATATGTTATTAAATAAGAGTTGGTACATTCTTAGCTTATACCTGTTTTAAAGAGAATAACCATAATGTTTTCTCTATTAAATATAATGTTAGCACCAAGTTTTAAAAGTATACTCTTTGTCATGCTAAGAAAGAATTACTACATAGTTTTTAGTAGTTTAATTCATAATTGATGTGGAAGCTTAGCAGTTCTTATCATCATCATTTTGAGATAATTATGGGATTTTTTTAAATTATCTTTCCAGAATTTCTTGAATGTCTAACTCCCTCTCAGTCAAAATGGGAATACTCAAGTCCCTTATGTAAAATGACACAGTATTTGTATATAACTTAGGCACATCTTCCTGTATAGTTTAAGCCATCTCTTGATTACCTGTAGTACCTAATACAATGTAAATGCTATATAAACAGTTTCCATACTGTATTGTTCAGGGAATAATGATGATTTTAAAAGCCTGCACCTGTATAAGACAGATGCAGCCATCATGTACCTAACTATAATAGTATATATTTTCTTCTCAGTTGCTGGTTGAGCCAGAGTGTGGAGAATATTAGATACAGAGGGCCAAATCTATTAATACTATGTTTTTAATTTTTCTTTGACCTGAATTTTGTATTTTTCCCTCTGATTAAAAAAAAATTAAATATTTTCACGATTGTTCCTAAAAATTTCATAATTCCTAGACTATATGCATACTGTAGCTAACACATATATTATCCTTGTATATTGAATTGGACTCTTTAGGTGTAGGAGCCAGAAATGTGTATTTGGCAATCAACTCCTGTGTTTCATATATGATCTAGTGGTTTACTAAAGACCAGTCTAATCTTCGCCGCTGATGATTTACAAGAGTATGGGGATAGTCTCAAAACCTCTTCATGTTTTAATGAATTTTCTTCTGAGATATTTTCAAATTCCTCTTGCAAATGAAGTTATCAACTTTATTGAGAACTGGTAACTTTCTTATATTCTTATGTATTTGTTTATTCAATAGCTAGATAAATGGATACATCAGAAAGTGCCAATCAATGTACCAGGTACTAAGAATAGCAATGTATGAGATGCTCTGTCACTGAATAAAGTATATTTTGTGTGAGAAAATTAACACTCAATAAGTAAGTATAGTTATGTAGGATATTAAAATAATTGTGATATGGAGTCTTAACCTAGTCTGGGAAACCAGATGATGACATCTGCTTAAGGATTAGAGATGAAAAAATACTATACCCAAATGTAGTAAGACAAGGGAGCATTACACATTTGAATATTTAGAAGAAGAGCAGGATGACTGGAATAGAAAGATAAAAGGAAAGAACAGCATTTCATGTGAACAAAGGGGTTCAATTCTGTTGCTCGTTTTTTTCATTCCAAAAAGTAACCAAGATTCCTTGAGAGGAATGTCTTAACAGTTAACAAGGGGGATACTACACCAAGAGAGCTACATGGCTTAGGGTAAAACTGAAACACCCCCTTGACTATCAGAGACTAGTACAAGCTGCACAAAGGAGTTACATGAAAGAATCATTCTTGATTGACAAGAGGTGAATGGAGAGCTGCAGACTAGAGCAGGGACACACACATTAGGGTGGCTGTCTCAGAGAGGGGCTCTGGAAAAGGGAAAGCTGAAATGGTAAGAACTGAAATGGAGCTGAAACAAGGAAAACAGAAACCATACGGAGAAGCTGGGTTGCTTCACTTAGGCCAGATCCTCAATGAAGGAAAAAACGAAGAAAGTGCTCTAAACTGCGCTCCTCCTTCCTTACCTCTCAGGACTGCTGCTAACCCTGATGAAGTGTACTGACATGCACAGGCTGGACGACTCAGATCTGGAACCCCTGAAAGGAGAAATATTGGCAGTACCACAAATATAAGCAAACCTCCCCTCCAGCCACACCCTTGCCACCACACATTGGCAACTGTGCCTGGATTCCTCCGTGCCCTCTCGCACCCTGCTGACTCAACAGGTCTTGATATCTGTGGAAGCTTGCAAATACCAAAAAATCAAATCAAATCAAACCAAGTGCACCTGTAAGAAAAGCAAAAGTTTTACTCTCTAAGGTACTGCTATAGCTATTTAAAAATATAGGAAAATTCATTTCCAAATATCCTAAAAATGTTCTATTTTTTCTGTATCATGAAACATAGAGTGTTTTCTTCTAAAGTCATCTCCAAAGAGAAGAGAATAAGTAAGCTTATTTGAGGAAGCTAACACATGTACAAGTTTCTTCAACTACTAAAACCTAGTAAAATTTTGTAGTGAAATTTTAACTCCAGTCCAGGGGTCACAACTTTCAATACAATGTTGAGTTTTTTGTTTTTGTTTTTTTTTAAGATTTATTTATGCATACAAGCTGGGGTACAGGCCAGAGGCGTGGGGCAGTAAGAGGGTTCACCAGAGACAGAGTGGGGAGCAGAACAGGCAGATCGACAGAAACACACTACTGAGGGGAGCAGTGGGCGAGGCAGGAGAGGTCTGCTGCGCCATGTGGGACTCTCCCTGGCCGGGTGTTGAACTGGCATCGCCGCTGTCGCACAGCACATGCTTAACCGCTGCATCACCAAGGAGGCCCCAGTGTTGAGTTTTTATTGGAATAATATGTCTCCCATCTGAATAATGTATGAAAACTGCTGATCATTCCAACAAGCTTGCTAGATAAGGTCAACCATATATTCATAATACATGTGATCAAAATAATTTGGCTGTGTGTTATTTTAAAATACCAAGAGTGCAATGATTCAAAAAGCCCAAAAAATCAGAAAATTAAATATGTGATGAGTGCATTTCTAGAATGTGTTATAGAGTTAGTTTCTTTTAAAAACTTTGACTTAAACATTTCTTAGATTCTATTTGAGGACCAAAATTATGCTATGAAAGCTCAGAACTAAGTTGCTTAGATTCTCAGAACATAAATTTTTGAAATGTCATGATATCTACCCCTCTTTGAGAGGGTTCCTCTCAGAAAATTTAATCATATTTTAAAAATTTTATGTGGGTGTGCTCTACACCTGAAAGGGGTGACCCTAGACCTCTCAATCATATAAATGTTGTAAACCACTGCTATCTCAATATATATGTGTTTATATATTGATATGTATATATCTAAAATAAAAAAAATTGAATTCACAATTAAATTTAAAAAGCTAAACCACACAGCCACTAAAAGGTTGAAGCTGAGAAAAATCTTATCTCACTTTTCTTGGGCAAAATTTGGGATCATTTTTTACAATCATAAATCAGGAACTAAAATTTATGACTACATAAGATTCCTTTTGATGATTTTAATAAAGTCTATAGGTATTCATTCACACAGTACCAGTTTTTGGACCATTTCATCCTGTGTATGGATATAGAGTAATCGTCATGCAGACTGTTAAAAAATAAGAGCACATAACTTTCACAAAAAGGGAGAAATGGATATGTTATTAAAAGTATAAAGCATTTAATTACTCTCATATTTATGTATTATCTTCATAGTGGCACTTTTAAATAGGAGTAGGAACAGTGGTGGTTATAAAGTAAGCACAAAAATGACCATGGAAAATTTTGTTCTGCCCTGTGGGATTTGAAGAAGTTTGAAAGAATTGAAAGCAAATCTGCATTATAATACTATGTATCTGTAGGTAGAAACTCAGCAGGATAATCTCTCTCCACCTGCCACAGCATGTAAGAATATATGTATAGGAAATGAATAAGGTATATATGATTTGAATATAAAATTCCTGCCTACTATTTATAAACATTTTAAACCTTTTTCCTACTAAAGAAAAAGTAGACAGTACATAAGTTAATAATAATCATAGCCATTATTACTTAAGCTATACAATTTTAATATCTTATTCTGTTTTCTCACAAGAAAATGCATATATGTTATCATTTTTAAAATGTTTTAGTTTTTTCCCCATTTCTTTATGTAAATTGTACCAAATACTGATCTTACAGCCCATTTCTTTTTGCTGTCAGTATAACTGCTTTTTTGGTCGAATGTGCTTTTTACTGCCATAATATCCTTAGCAATCTTTACTTAGCATTTAACTGGAACTTCATATAATTGTTTGTCTTGGCCATTTTTCTTGAAAATGTGAGCTTCTTGAGAACAGGGATAATGCCTAGAATAGTATCTGTATTAGCAAGAATCACATTTAGACCTGGAGATAGTAACTTGGAAGTTGTACACATAGCAGTGATAAGGATAATGCACAGAGGTGAAAGACAATATTGAAAGAGAGAACTGAGCAGACTCAAGATAAAATACCTATATTAAAGGACAAGAATAGAAGGGATATAAAAAAGAAAACAAAAATAATTATCAGAGAGGTTGAAGGCTATGGTATCAGAAAACCAAGGAAATAGCACAGCATGATGAAGGTCACATTGAAAAAGGTACGAATACTCCAAAGAGTTCATTAGTTATTTTCAAGAAACTAAATTCTGCAGAGTGGTGGGGACAGAAAGACAATTGTATGTGGAAATTTATAAATGGAAAGCAGTCTTTTAGTAGTGAAAAATAGAAAAGGAAATAGAAGAAATTTGTATTTCATATTTACAACCACTATGTTTGGTTTGCAACACTCTGTGTTTTAGGGGTATACATATAGGTTCACACCTCTGTATGTGTGTTGCCACACCACACCTACCACCAAAGCACCCATAATCCTGTACCAAAGTCCATTGGGCCACTGCCCCCCTGGTTGCCTCAGTTCTATAATTGGGTATTTTTAGTTCAGAAGATTTCTAAATCTCCTTGTTGATAAAGGGAGGTGCTCCATGAAAGTAGATTGGTTTTATCTTGTGATTTTTTTTAATTTATTTATGCATACCATAGCTGGGGTGTAGGCTAGAGGTGTGGCGTGGGGAGGTGAGAGGATTCACCAGAGACAAAGCGGGATGCAAAACAGGCGGATTTACTGAGATACACTCAGGGGTGCAGCGGGTGAGACAGGAGAGGTCTGCTGCACCATGTGGGTCAGCTCCCTGGCTGGGGATCGAACTCATGCTGCAGTGGCTGCCAATAGCTTCACAGTGCTGAGACTTAACCACCTGAAACACCAGGGAGGACCAATATCTTGTGATTTCTGAGAAATAAAAATATAATTGTTCTAATGTGGATAAAGCTGAAGTTAGCTGATATGCATTATTAGTGAACTTTAAGCACATTGTTAACAATATTCATAAATATAGCTATACAGTGTGGGCATGGATTATAACATACTGAAGGTAGGGGTTATTTAAGATAATATTGACGATAATAATAGGTCTAGAGATATTAAGTAGGTCAAAGAGATAATAGGTTCTGTAAAGCTAAGTGTTTCATTAAGAGTCCAATTAATCAGGGCCTCCCTGGTGACACAGCAGGTTAAAACCTGTTCTGCTCCCCACTCTGTCTCTGGTGAACCCCCTTACCGCCCCATGCCTCTGGCCTATACCCCAGCTTGTATGCATAAATAAATAAATCTTTAAAAAAAAAGATTCCATTTAATCAAAGTAGAGCAATAGATTACATAAATGTTGAAGCTAAAGTTTATTGTGAGGATGAGAAGTAGGTTACAAAAAGTGGACGTAATGGAGGAGTTGGATGTCAGGAATTAATTGGAACATGTAAATTCGTTTGTTCTCCTGTGCAGCACATAGGAAGGGAACTAGTTTGCAGGTAATAAGCAAAGGATCAATAGGGAGGAATAAAGGTGATAAGCAAAGGGTCAATAGGGAGGAATAATACAGTGTTCTAAACCAGTGTAACCTCAATAAAAATAATAGATTATAATAAAAATTAATGATATTCAACCACAAAATAGAACTGCTAAATTACTTATATCACCAGTGACTGGACTTGTTTGGATTTACTTGTTTAGAGGATATATTAAATCTAGAATTACTCATCTCCTGCCATATACAAAGTATTCTTAGAAAATCATGAATTATGGAAAATAGTATGAAGATACCTGAGAAAAATAAAAGTGGAAATCCTATATGATCCAGCAATACCTCTGTTAGGTATATCCCCAAAGAATATGAACTCACTAATATTAATATGTTAGTATGTATATATAGTATGTTCAAAATAGCACTATCTATAATTACCAAATCATGGAATCAACCTACGTGCTCAATGACATAAAAAAATAGGAATATCTACTCAATGGAATACTACTCAGCTAATAAAAAGGATGAAATGATTATGTTAAGGGAAATAAGACAGAAAGTGAAAGACAGATATTGATGGTTTCACTCACTGTGGAATATAAATAACAAAAAATATATACTGGCAAAGCACAGCAGAAACAGTTCTTAGACTTTGTGAAAAATATACTGATTCCCAGAAGGAACATAGTGAGGAGGAAGGAGGGGAAGGGAAATAAGGGAGAGCATGTTGGCACAGGAGGTTTAGAGGAAGTTGGTAAGTGAAGCATGTGACCCTCTGAATAAATAAAATGTAATCCCTCAGTTACAGACATGTAAACAACTGAAAAATTAATTTTTAATGTATATCTTCAGATGACCTGTATATGGGATGGGAATTAAAAACTCCAAAACGAAATTAATGTAACAAATACATATTGACTTTTAACGATGCACACTTAAAACTTATATAATTTTATGATCAATATTCAATTTAAAAACTTTAAAAAGAAAACGGTTAAATTACAGCAGATGTACTAATTGATTTTGCAGAATAAATGTTTGTATGGAATTTGGTCTGCTAAGTATCAAAACAGAGACTAGCGGCCTCCCTCGTGCCGCAAGAGGTTAAGTCTCAGCACTGTGAAGCTTTCGGCAGCCACTGCAGCACGAATTCAGTCCCTGGCCAGGTTGCTGACCGACATGGTGCAGAGACCCTGTCTCACCTGCTGCTCCCCTTAGCAGTGTATTTCAGTAGATCTGCCTGTTCTGCTCCCCACTCTGTCTTTGGTGAATCCTCTCACATCACCCGCCCCTGCCCATACACCCAGCTCTTGTATGCATAAATAATAAATCTTAAAAAAACAACAACAAAGACTAAGTAAAACTAAGGAGAATGTTCAACTTAAAATATATTGCCAATTAAGCAATTGCCTTCAAAGATTTCTCCCTCTACCCGAAAATAGCCTGCTACCTATGAATTCCAGGTTAGATCTCACTATACCTGGAGTAAGGAAGGAAGCAAAATTGTCCTGCCAATGAGATAGAAAAGATGTTTAAACTAGTAGATAGAGCCCTGTGATTGTATAATATATGTTGCATGGAAACATTTTGTTTTGGAGTGTTTTGGTTTCAATTATATGGGAAAATAGTATGCATTTTGGAAAGTGTGTCAAAGCAATGAAAGCTTCTTAATAACAGAAATGGTCTCACTGGAAATTGCCTGACAAAGTGAAACATTTTAATGATGTCAACTTTTCTGAAGTAGAACCCAGTCATTGTTAAAATAGAGACAGTTTATCTTTTAATTCAGTAATAATTCTAGTCCTTTTAAAGCTACATTCTTTCATAATTCTAACAATAAACGGTAGTTTGCTGAATTAATATTACTTTAAAAGAATATTTCTTTATCTTTTTTTCTACTGCATTTTAACAGCAAAGAACATTTAACACAGTTATCTTTGGTGAATTATACAAAATTAGTATTTTACCATTCCAGAAGTCAGACACATTTTGGTCTCCATTCAAGATACTTGAGAGCAGCATGAAATTAAATTCTTAGTAATAGAAGACTACTTCAAAATGGTGGGGAATCCAGAAAAAAAGATAGGCTTGAACAAATTGCATAAAATAACAACTTAGGACAAATTACATAAAATAATTTAATAAACAACCAGCATGATATTTTGGTGATGTAATCTTGGAAAAAGCAATTTTGGTGGGGAGAAGATGCACACAGCAAAGCTTAAGTCTGATAAACTTACTAAGAGCTTAGATTTAAAATTCCACTGATGGAGAACATCAAACAATTGAATATATAGATATGCAAATAACAGATGAAGCCGAAGAACTTAAAAGTTTATCGGAATTAACTCTTGAGTTGTTTAGAATCAGGTCAAACACTCATACAAGAAGTATTTCTATAGTATCTATTGTATACATTCTAACACCAGTGGTCCAGAAGCTGCAAAATTTAGTAATCCACGAATTGGGCTTTCTAATAGTTTAATAGAGGAGAAAAAAAGGTCAATTTAATTTTTTTAACTTATTGATTTATGATTACAAGAGCTGAGTTGTAGACCAGTGTTGTGGGGGAGGGGTGAGAGGATTCACCAGAGACAAGAGTGGGGAGCAGAACAGGCAGATCGACTGAAGTACACTGCTGAGGGGAGCAGTGGGCAAGGCAGGAGAGGTCTTCTATGCTATGTGGTAATCTTCCGGGCCCAGCATCAAACTCATGGTGCAGTGGCTCTGGATAGCTTCATAGTGCTGTGCTTAACCCTTTGCGCCACCAGGGAGGCCCTAATTTAAATTTTTATTTAGATTCCTATTTCTTTTCATTCTTATATTTATTATTTCTGTGTATGTGCAAAATATACTGTGAAAGTAAATTGCTAGATATGTATAAAACAAGGCAGTGTAGAAATATCCGTAGACTTTAATACTAACAATCTGGCTCACCTCTCAGTTCCATTGGTAACCAATTATAAGTTACTTTGTTTCTTATCCCTGTTATAATGTAATAATAACTACCTCACGGAGTTGCTGTAATGAGGGTTAAGTGGAATGATACATTTAACACATATTTAAAGTACATTTGGCTTTTAATAATCACTTGATAAATATTGGTTAAGTAATTGTAATTCTTAAAATGGACATGCAAGTCAAAGTAATGTCCTTATGAGGAAGAGGAGTTTGCCAAAGCAGACTATAAAGGTGCTACTTGAAAGAAATAGATGTAGAAAAGTGATATGGCAAGTATGTGTCACATTCTTGATAGCCTCTTTCTCTCAAGTGTAATAACTGGATTTTCACCCCTAATCTCAGTGCTTTCTTTCTAGGACATTTCAATTATTGCCTTAATAATAAATGCCTCTATGTGTTGTTTTCAAATTTATATCTCTAACACAAACTTCTCTTTTGAATTGGGTCAAATATTTACCTTCTCACCTCCCAGTTCACTAACTAGCATCAATATCCACTGGCAATCATTCTTAATTGCTTCCTCTACCCATTCTTCATAGCCATGTATCAACAAGTCATTGTGATTATTCATTTTATCATCAAAATGTTATTTCCACTGCAACTACTCTCTTTCCACTCATTTCCTTCCAGCCCTTCTGCAGAGAAGCCGGTTCTTAGCTTGTACAAACATAAATTGGATTATGTAATGCCCCTGCTAAAAAACCATTGTGTGGTCCCATTGTACCTAATAAAAAATCGCCTCCAGGGTTCTCCCTGGCAGTGCAAGGGGTTAAGTATCAGCACTATCAAGCTGTCACCAGCCACTGCAGGAGAGTCCGATCCCCAGCCAGGGAGCTAATCCACATGGCACAGCAGACCTCTCCTGTCTCACCCGCCTTTTCCTCAGCAGTATATTTCAGTCTGTCCTTCTCCCCACTCTGTCCCTGATGAATCCTTTCACCTACCCACCCCCACGCCTCTGTCCTACACCCCAGCCCTTGTATGCATAAATAAATAAATCTTTTAAAAAAATAACCTCCTGTTGTCATACCAAAGTCCAGGAAGCTCTATCCCCAGCCTAATTTTCCAAACTTCTCTCCTTAACAAAACTCCAGACACATTTACTGTCTTTGGATTTTATGAAACAGGAAAAGAGCTTTCCCCTCCCAGAAATCTTCTGACTTCACCAGAATAGCTCCTTCTCATTCTACATATATCTATTTAAAATGTAACTACTCAGAGTAAACTTCCTTAACCACCTTGTTGTAAGTAAATCTGATCACTTCCTAGTTATTCTTCTTCATAATAATCTGAATTTTGTGTGAAGAAAGCTTTTGAACTTAAGACAATGCCTGCTTTTTTTTTTTTTACACCACTGAAATTCTCTGGCACCCAGTTAATAACACATGAATTAATTCATTCAGCAAGTATTTTTGAATGACTACGATGTACTTCACATGAAGTTACATGCTTCAGAAAGATTATCAGAGTAGTTGTATAGGGATGAGTTACAAAAGGACAAGAGTAGAAACTGGAGGACTTTCTAGAATATAAAATCAGACAGAAAGTGATGGTCACTTTGACTAGACTGTTTGCAATGGTGATTCAGAGAGAAGACTGGGTATAAACTATTCACAGGGATAGAACAAACAGGACTTGCTAATGGAACAAAGGAATGAATAAGAAAAAGTAAGAAATGAAGGATTACTCCCAAGATTTTTCACTTGAGCTGTCAAATTGATGGTAGTATCCAAACAGAGAATAAAATGGGTATGTAAGAAGTATATTTAGATTTTAATTTCGTACATGTAAAGTTTAATATGCCTTTTAAACATACAGTGGAAATACCGAATTGGCAGCTAAAACTATTTGTGGAAACATATTCACTGTTTAAAAGAAATACAAATTTGCTTACTATCAACATGGAGAGGGTAATTAAAGTCATGTCATTAAAGGAAATATTTTAGGGACTTGTGATAATAAGCATCACTAACACTTGTAAAGCACTTAGTAAGTTCAGGGACTGTTGTATTTTGTTTATATTATCTCATTTAGTACAATAATTCTTTGAAGTAGGTACTGTTATTACCTCCATTTTAGAGAGAGTAAAACTGAAACACAAAAGGGGTAAGAGACTTTCCCGAAATCATACAGCTAGTTAAGTAGTAAGACTGGGATTTGAACACTGTATGTGTGTCTCCAGTGTTCATGGAGAGATGAAAGGAGTCCCAATATGACATTGTCAGATGGCTGAGTAGAAGTCATCAAAAATCGAAAATTACCAAAGGAGGAAGAACTCATTCACATTGAATTCTTCTGAGAGAAAAAATAAAATACAGGTTAAAAAGTGTCCCCTAAATTTCACAACAAAGAGAATGTTGGACTGCAACTTCAGTGGGGTAGTAGGAATGAGAGTGCCTAGAAGATACTCGAAGATGAGATTTTGTATAGACAGTTCCTTTGTGTTCTTAAGATATGTGCTTAAGGTGATAAGTAATAGTGAGAATGTAGTTGTTAATATGGGAGAGCATGGAGAGAGCATGAAAAATGAAATTAGGGAGATGGTTAAGTACTACATCACAAAGGCCCTTACATTCCTGAATCTCTCTGTGAAAATAATTGCAGTAATTGCTGTTTTGCAAGCAAATGTCTCAATTTTTTAATCTCAGAATGACATACACTGCAAGAAAGTCAGACTATCATTTGTAAAATGTTTGATGGGAATATAATAAATGGTAATATTTAGAAATTTTAATCATTCTTACATATCAATTTTTTTGTAAGAATGGAGAACTGGTTAAGTCTTCTTGTGGATATTTTTTTAATTCAAATTAAATTTACATATGGTGAAATGCATGGATGTTAATTGCATCATCTGTAGCTTTTAACTTATTATTTGTCCTATTGCATCAGAAATGTTAAGTAATACAAACTGTGATAATATAATGCCTGTTCAAAATTACTTCTCAACTGTAAATCTCTCTCTCAGGCCTCTCCACAAAAAGAAAAAGAAAAATTCATAAAACTTGAGAATAGAATGATTAGATTTTTAAATCTGTAAGTACTACACAAATGTGAGGTACTTATGAACTAACGTATTAGAATCACCTTTATAATAAATCTTCTATGAAGTTATGCATTTTGTGTTAATAAACTGAGTCTGTGTATGTAAATTTTCTCGAGAAAGCCTCCCAAAGTGATAAATGTCTCACTAGAAAAAATTACTAAAAATCCCAAGGAAGAAAGAAGACTGTTATCACTCATACATTCTAAAGAAAATTTAGGAACTTCATAGTATAGAACTATTTTTAAAGGCCATGTTACTAAACTATTGCTCTGCTCTCCCCCTTTTTCTTTTAATTTAAATGGTGAACTATGAGAACGGTGTATTTCCATTGACCTGACTCCTGTTGTACAATGATTAATCATCATGAATACAAGTTAAGATGTCATGGGAAACTTGTCCTCTCCCATCCAACATGATTAATGAGTTTTATGGCTGAGATACATTGTGAAGAAAATGTTAAAGTACCTGAAGCAAAGTACAATTGTGGTACATCTCATATGAATCTTCAGGGAAATAGAAATATTTCTGAAGATAAAAATTCCGTAGTTACAAAATGACAAGATCATCTATCCAAGGTGGCTATATATAATCACAAAAGATTGCCATATTCTCTGTAATTGGATAAACAACTAGTAAGTCCTCTACTATTTATCTTCTTGCTGATAACTACTAAACACACTTTAGTAAACAATAGGAACTGGTACTTTAAATTGATTTCTTTCTTAATCTCATAGCATCAGTCTTTCAGAATTAATTCGTTCAAGCATTGGCATTTCCAATAAGACAATGCAGTTCCTTACTTTAAGTAACTATAGAACTGCATATATGATATTTAAAGAATGGTCCATGGCAATTTTCTAGACATGAAAGATGTAATGAAAAATATAATCTCTTAAAACAGTTGCTTCAAAGTAAAGAGTAGCTTCAGTGATTTTTCAAATGATACAGAGATACAAATAATATATATAAGGGTAAATTATTATCATGTTTATAAACAACATTCTTATAATCAGATTTCCCATTAATCATTTTTTAAAATATGAAAATTGACCCTCATTTTGGAAGATCAGATACTTTCCTGATGTAAATTTACAAAATTTTTTCTAATACAGTCCTTTTAGTTTGAATATTAAAATTCTTACATTTACTCCTGGAGTAAATCTTTTTCTCCAGACCTCCTTATTCCAAATTTCCTATCTGACTGGCATTTGTGTATATATTAAAAATTAATGTTTTAGTTTCATTTATCATAATCATAGCAGCAAAATGGAGGACACAAAATACTACTGGTCCCTGATATGTTCCTCTTAGGCATTGTAAGTAATACAATTCTGTCCAGAAATAATAACCATTGTTAGATTCCTGGGATTGCCGTACAAACTTAAATTACTCAAAACAACAAACATTTATTGACTCACAATTCTGGAGTCTAGAAGTCCCCGGTCACGGTGTTTTCAGTATTGTGGTCTCTCCAAAATCTCTAGAGAAGGATCCTTTCTGGTCTCTTTCTATTGTGATGGTTGCAATCTTGGTATTCCTTGAATTTTGGAATTGACATCACTCCTATCTCTACCTCTGTAATCACATAGCATTCTCCCTTTGTGTCCAAATTTCCGTATTCATATAAGCAAGCTGGTCATTGGATCAGGAACCATTCCTACCCATTCCTACCTTATTCTAACTTAATTGCATGTGCAATTACTCTATTTACAAGCAAGGGCACATTCACAAATATTTACTAGGGTTCAGGAGCTGAACATACCCTTTTGGGGGATACAATTCAGTCTACAAAAACCACCTAATTAGTCCTAAAATCTAATTGTAGTCTATCACTGCAAAACATTACTTTAAAAGGGTTATTTATGAATAAGTTGATTATTTATACTTTTCCTAATAAAATATTTTTAAAAATCTCACCAGTATGTTTTATGAAAGAAAACAGCTCCATGAAAAATGATTTTAGTGATGTTTTTATCAATAAACACAAACCTTCAATAGTTTTTCAATCTCTTACTAACATATTATTAACAGGTAAATATACCTGTTATATGAACAAGATAACTATCATTTTTTTCCTATTTAATAAAAAGCATTTTGAAAATATTTCCTTCCTTTGTATCTTATAAAATTTAAACATAAGCCAAAGCATTATAACTTTGGCAGAGTAGAATATGAATTTTACTGTAACATCTTGTGTAAAAGCTGATTGTTTCTAACTATCTACCTAAATAAAATTAATTTGCAAACTCTTTTCATAGCTTTCCAATATAGATGCAACATACTTTCTTAGAAGTGAGAAAAGAAATAAGGGTATAGTGAAAATAAGTGTACAAAAATAACAAAGTAAACAGAACTTCATAAAATATAGTTGGTATCTTAGTAATTGCTTTGAACCTTCTTCTGATGGGCTATAAATTTTATTCCAAGCTGTCTGGCAACCAATGTAAAGAAGTAAACAAACTATCTAATGTGTCCCTTTTAAAAGCAATTATTCAGAAAATCTGTATTTATTTCTGAAAACATAATTTGAGAAATAGTTCCCCCTTGATGATCATCAACTTGCAGAATATGACCAAATTCATAACAGTCATGATTTTTCTACAGATATTACAATTTTAGCATTAAAGCAATAACTTTTTATAGAAGTTTTAAAAAGTGACCTCCAATTCAGGTCACAGTGGTCAAAACATTGCAGCCTACATAAAATATTTCTGAAGGACTGGCATAATCTAAGATAAAATCTAAAGTGCCCATCATTGTTGGAAGGTGTTAAATATTTGAAATTAAATATTCAAAAATTTATCATAAGAGCAAGCTTTACATCAGTTAAAATGCAAAGAATTCAATTCTACCTTACAAATTAATGGTGTTCTGTATGGTTTATTTAACAAGACACAATTGTTATAAAAGTTGAAGAGACATACATAATAAAGATGCACAGTTGAATAACAGGCCATCCTCCAAATGGGCAGGAAAAATAAAACAAATGCAGAAAAACATGCAAATTTTGTGAACAGAAAATTTACAAAATAGCAACAAAGGTCTGTTGAATAAACTTACGGGAGATCAACAAAGTAATAGTAAACAGAAGTTAAAGGCATAAAGAGAACTTAAACTGAATGAAAAGTTGATAATATTTTCTTTGTCTAACATATGGGGAAATTTGTATTATACCAAATGTGAGTGTACAAATTGGAAGAATGATTTGGCAGAGTCTGTGTGATCTAATAAATTTTTTATCCACCCTAAATACATACACGCACACACTGAGCATAAATATAAGAAAGCTCATTAAAATATATTGAAATATTACTTGTAACACAACATTGCAAATAACCTGAATGCCTATCAATTGAAATATGGCAGATAACTTATCACCTATTCACACCATGAAACACCGCAACAGTCAAAATGAATAGGGTAGAGTTATGTGAACCGTTAAAAGACTTGCAAGAGATTTTTAAAAATAACAGATTGGTGACCTATGATTCTTTTTTCTTAATTTGTTTATGTATACAAGAAATGGGGTGAGAGGATTCACCAGAGACAGAGTAGGGAGCAGAACAGGCAAATCTGTTGAAATACACTGCTGAAGGGAGCAGGGGGCGAGACAGAAGAGGTCTGCTGTGCCATGTGGGTCAGCTCCCTGACTGGGGACCAAACTCATATCGCTGTGGCTGGTGATAACTTGATAGCCCTGAGACTTTAACCCTTGCGCCAACAGGGAGTCCCTGGTGACCTGTAGTTCTTAAGGTTTTTTTTTTTCTGGAAATAAATGCAGAGCAGGATCAACACTCTAGAAGTTTTTAATAATTAAGATCTTATGGACAGACTATAGAAGAATATTTATTTTTCTGTCCTTCAAGGAAGAGTAACTTATACAAAAGTGGTATTAAGTCATATGACATAAATTAAAAACAAAGGATGATATGGAAGTGCTATTAAGTCATACAACATAGACCATAGATAACAGAACACAAAATTGTTTATTCCACTAGATCTGCCATTCTTTTTTTTTTTAAAGATTTATTTTTTATTTATACATACAAGCTGGGGTACAGGCCAGAGGCGTGGGGCGGCGAGAGAGTTCACCAGAGACGGAGCGGGTAGCAGAACAGGCAGATCAGAAATACACTGCTGAGGGGAGCAGCGGGCGAGGCAGGAGAGGTCCGCCGCGCCATGTGGGATTCTTCCCGGCCAGGCATCAAACTCGTGTCGCTGCTGCCAACAGCTCCACAGCACAGCGCTTAACCGCTGCGCCACCGGGGAGGCCCTATATCTGCCATTCTTGCCCACACTAATTCATATGGTACAAAAGTTCTTATATATGGTTAATATAAACCCCTTAATAGCTAAGAATTCATAATGTATACCCCCAAAGTATCTCCAGTACATGAACTCAATGAAAAGGGGTAAACCAAGTCACATTGTTCTAACAGATTTATCTACAAAGGTGACAGAGTGTAAAAACTGTCAATAGTAGGATATGTGTGCCAAAATCTGCCTGTGCCTGATACCTGTGTGTATAAATCTTACACTATATATGTAAATCTTATATATATAGTCTGAGGATCCCTATTTGTGACAGACTTTTGAGCCAAAGTCTAAAAAAGCTACTGTGAGGGGAATGTAATATTTCTCTAGTAGATGAATTTGATAAAGAAGTAGATGATCAGCAGGGAAGTACATTATGAAAGAAAAAGTAGGTTGAGGCCCCAATTCTAGGACAATAATCAGGGATGTCACTAAGACCTTTAATATTTCCCGAGGAGCTTTGGGTTTATGTTAATGAAACTTATAGGCCTACCATATGATAAGAAGTTAGTTAGAAAAATGCTTTTCATTATTTTTACACATAGGGCATTTGGGGAAGAACTATTATAATGAACACAAATAATGAACATTATATTGAACTATTATAATGAACACAAGTAATATTATAAACACTAAAGGGTCCAGCTCTAACCAAAACTATATGTACAAATACGGACTGTCTCAGTAGGAGTTAAATATATATAGGAAAGTAAAATAAGCTATATGAATAAAAAAGGTTTTTAAGCATGAAATATTGTACCTATTTAATAAGCCACATGATTCACAAAATCCAAAAAATTAGAAGTCTTCAAAATTTGTAAGCTTTTCAAAGAACAAGTATTTGTTTCTATCTTATCATAGAAGACTGCAATTAAGGAGTCCATCAAAGGTCTCCTCAAGTGAAAGTAACTGAGAGGTAAACACCTGTGGTCTGAAAGCATTGCTCTGGCATATCTTCATGATAAAATCTTCCAGGTAAGTAATGACTATCTTTTGAGAAATTAGAGAATTTCATAAAGGTGTAGGCCTTTTAGTCAATTTATTCATGCTGTATAACATCTTCCATTGATTGATGGATCCAAAGATGTCTAGATGCTCTAATATATAATGGCTGAGAAAAATATCAATGGGGCATATTCTAAAATACAAATTGGAAGTGTTGTCTTATCTTTATCCAAAATACTACCCAAACCAGGAACACGCTGAGTGAAATGAACATGCTGAGTGAAATGTGTTTCAAAGAGGAAAAATAACTTTCTCAGTAAATAAAAAGTAAAAAATTGTTAAAGTTGGAGAGTACAACTTCCATTGATTACACAACTCTGATTAATGAGCAAAGTTATGTAAGTGACTTCTACAGAAATTGTCCAAATCAAGAAGGAAAAAGGACATTTTAAATTACTGAACTAATTCTGTATGAATACAGCAAACTAAATGATAATGTGCATATTCTGGAGGTGTAACAATAATATCATATGCAAAAAGCTATAATTTATCAAGTGTTAAATGCCTAACACTCTGCAAAATTGTCACATATAGATTTTATCCTCATAACAACTCTGTAAGTAAATGTTACTTTCTTCATTTTGTGTAATAGAAAAATGAAGCTTAGTGAAGTTAAAAAACTGACCTAAACTCACAAAACTAAATCAAGGTGGACAACAGGTTCAAACCCAACCAAAATGATTCTAAAACTGAAGTTCCTTATTAATACAGAACTGCTTAGAGTGGTTTTAAATCAAGTAGTTCTGAAAGATAGTTCAGTTCAAACTTGTTCTTCCTTGTAAATATTTTCAGAAATTCATGATACAAGTGTTTGTTGGTTGCATCTTCTCTGTCAGTCTGTTCTAAGTACTCATGGTTCATCAGTTACTATGTATTTTTTTTAATTTGAATCTCCAGTTCAGGTTGCAGAGGAATTGTAACTTGATTAAAAACTAGTCTTATATGAACGCTTATCATACAGGAAAACATATTGTTGACTTTCTTAGAGCTGAAAAATATTAGCTATCCTAACAACTATGCAAAACACCTGGTAACCATGTACTTGCACCAAAATTAATATTTAATGACTTAAGAAAAATATCTCCATTTTAAAAATACACCATTCCAATCAAGTAGCAGATTTAAGTTAAAAGAAGGAAAACATAATAAATATTGTCATTTCCTGAAGTTTAGTAGAACTTTCCTATTTTTTTTCAGTTTCACTTTTTAATCCTGAAGGCATTACTTCAGTGTGTATACATTTATGCTAATCATATACCACAGCCATGGGTTCTTCTATCAATATGAAATGTTTTGTACTTGCTGTTTTTGTGCATCTTGTATTGTTATGTGCAATATACAAAATAATGTGTCTAACTATGCCATTTATGCTTTTGAAAGAAAAAGCAAATTACTTACTGAAGAGAATGGCATTTGCATGCATGTGTGTCAGCTTTCAAGCCATTTCCTTCTACAAAATATTGCTTTCTACACTTAGAAAATGCATCCATCCATCAGTTACAAACCATTTCAAAGCACTTTATGAATCTACAGAGCAAAATGTACTTATCTTACATTGGCAGTGTCCCAGCTGTTACAAAATTGCTATTGTCCTAATACTTACAAGGCAATTTTAGCATCAGTTAATAATTTTACAGGATAGATAACTTCTAAAGCATTATAAAATGACAGACATTAAACAATAGCAACTTAGCATTTTTGAAACAGTTCATGACAGCTTAAAAACTAAAGTGATTTTAATGTATAGTCTATGCAGTTTTAGTTTCTCATTGACAATTCCTTTAAAAGATAAAAATGTGAAAATCCTTTTAAATAGTGGGTGAAAGAATAAAACAAATTTATCTTTAAAAGATATTCAGTAAAAATCTCAATTAGAAATAATGTCTCAGATCTTCCTGTACAGATAGTAGGTGACAAGAATTTGAATTTATTTAGGCAGAAAAAAATGATGGTATCATTTAATGGTAGGGTACCACAAAACAAAAAGGCATATCTATTCATTAAAGCTAATACAAAAAGAAAAATAGAGCGAATAGCATTTTATATAAATCAGTATGCATTATTCCTAAACACTGTTTTCTATCAATCTTAGTTTAAAAGCTTCAGTTAAAGGGAAAATCTGGGTAAATGAAACATATGTTCTCCGCTACTCCTTTCATTTAAGTTGTTGGGATAGCCGTTCAGCCCACATTGGGCTGGATATTTTAGCATTCACCTTTGATAGCTAATGCCTTGATGGTATAGAAAGAAAAATAGCTCTAAACAAATTACATTAATTGATAGTTTGATGCCTTACATATACAGTCTCTTCAAGGGAAAAAAATGCTTTGGATAAGAACCAATGTGCAATAGAAACTATTTTCATAAATGGACTTATTAAGTAAAACCAGTTTTTCCATGAATGTTCACAAAGGCCAAGTAATTGACCACATTATCAAAACATACCCCAAATTCCCATAGTACTCAGTTACCATCTTTTCCTCTATCACTGAGTACATTGATATTGGATGGGTTCATTGTATAACCGTTAACCTCAGAAAATCAACTACAAATTTAATTTTCAAGTGATTTAAATTATGTTCACATACCTAATTTTCCATAGAATGTTATGTGTGTATTTTAATACTGTCATTGTCTCAAAATTTTGCGTGATTTCAGTCTTTTCATCGCCTCAGTGTACAATATGTGTACACAAATGTTTATTGACTAATTAGTTGACTGAATTGGTCTGATTCAGTTGAGAATAACTATCTTAACCCAACTTTAGTCATTTTTTTACTGAAATTTTAAATTTCAGGCCTTTTTCTCAGTATGTGTATAGATAATTATCATTCTCAAAAGGAATTCACTTGACTGTTTTCAAGTACCAAGCAGCCACTTGTGTAGCCAAAAATTGAGGAATATAAATTTATTAAAAAATTATTCTATCATATGTTAATTATAAAGTTATATGTTTAATAAAAGGATTCTTTTTTCATTAGTGATTAATTTTTTTATTGTGTTAACATTGGTTTATATTCTGTTGCCCAAAATACCAGTAATCCACCGCTATAGTCCATTGTGCTCCCACCCCAAAATCTTGCCCTCCCCCTCCGGATGCCTCAGCTCTGTAGTCAGCTTTCAAGGTGTAGTTTTTAAGCTTGTCTTTATCTGATCTTTGTTTGGTTTATCTATATTCCACATATAAGTAAAATAAAAATAATAATGAAATGTTTATAATATAAATCTGACTCATAACTACAATGAAAATATAGTAACTGAAGGTAGTAATATCAGGTATTCTTTTTTTTTTTGCTTTCATCAAACTAACATCAAATATTTACTTTTGCCTTTGTTAACATTGTTGTTTCTTATTAACTAGTATTGCATATAGCAGATTCTATGTAACAAAAAATACATAATCTTTGACACTGAGAAACAAATTAAAAAGTTGAAATTTTAAGGCATAAATAAACTCACCATCTCTGAATCTCAACGTAAAATGCACATCCATCTTTTCAGATTTTACCAAGAATATGTTTAATGGAAGTGGTATAAACAGTGAATTCCTGTTTATAAAAAGCAAAGAAAAATCTACTTATTTGGGGGAAGTACTACACACAACAAGTGGGTAGTGGCAAGCCCCAGTTTTCACAGTGAAGCGGCCTAAGACTTTCCATCATCTTTCATTACTGAGTTTAACATTTCAGTACATACCAATGTGTAGTCTTTGAAATATATTTGTAATATCTCTTTCTTGAGTAAGTCTTAAGTAGATGTTCACGTCCTCCTTGTATCACTATGACCATGCTCCATTACTGCCATTTATATTTAAAACAAATATGAAAACTCTCTAGTCCTGCTCTCAAGAGAGAGCAGACATTTGACCTGCAAGTTAAGGATCTGAATTTCTATCCTAAATTAAACCTGGATTCTGGTACCTGGAAAGTAGCCTTTCCCATGGGGAATTTCTGCAGATTTTAAGCATTTGACTAATAACATTCAGTGTATATTTATCATGTTGTTGAATCCCTAAAGCTAAAAACTTTTTGCTTATTTGGTTTTCTTTGCTAAATTCTAATACACACCTGCATCACATGAATTATTAATGTCAACAAATTACATTTTGGAATTGTTTGTATTATTCTGATGCATATCAACAGGTTCTACACAAGAAACCCTAAAGAGCAAAATATGTCCATTTAAACAGAAATTACTTAAAAGAGATATTTGTGTGATGTTGTTCGTTTTGAATGTAACTCTAGATATATTATTTCTAAGAAATTCATCCAAAACTAGCATATCTGAAAGGTCTTTTTAAGATTTCCCATTGCTTTTACTAGTCTAATTTAAAGCAGACCCAAACCTGAGGAAGACTATGGACTATTTTGGTTCCTGGAATCTCCTGTATTCTGAAATCAACATAATCCTGTGCCTCTGAAGTTTGCTAAGAGTCACTCTTTCCAGACTAGCTCAGTCCCATTTCACTGAAACTAACATTTTGAACAGTTACTCTAAAGTCTACTGATGGGAGAAGTATCTTTGTTTGGTGTGAATGCATCATGTTAGAAATAAGTGACCAACCCTGTTAGAAACTACAGAGAGCTCTGGGATGACCCTAATACCACAATAACACAAACTGACTTTCTGTAGGTAATAGCTTTACAAGTACATCTCATCGGACCCCTAGAACGACTTTTACCTTTCATTTATCCAATTAGGTATTAACATTTCAGAATGTACTTTAGAGCCAGAATTCTTGGATTTAAATTCTGTTCTAGCATTTTGACTATGAGTCACATTTGGAAAATTGCTTGACCTCTAAACACGTGAACTTATTTATAAAATGAGGATGATGATGATGATAATGATTAGAATTATCTGATAAAACCCATAGAAAGCATTTTGAATACTGTGTGACACATATCGACCACTTAGTACAAACTGGTTATTTTTACCATGTTTGGCTTCGTCATTGCCTACCTATTCTGTTCTTTAACAGAGTAAACCAGATATCCATTTAATGCAGTACAACATTTTTGTTAACATTTTCTAACTAGGAAATAACATACTGAGTTGACTAGATAGGACAGGGAAATAATCTTACCTCAAAGAATTTTTTTTATCAACAATATCTCCCAAAGCGATTTCCAAATTGGAAATTGTTCAGATTTTTATCTGAAGATTTTTGTCAGAAGAGAGCCTAAAAATTAAAACCAGTAATTGTTGGTTAAAACTGTATGTATATTTATAGTACATAATATAAAATATAAGACATAGGACTCAAGTGAAAGAAGCATGAAATTCTTAAAATTGAAAGAAGAATTGAAAGAAGCATGAAATTCTTAAGATTTTAGACAGAATGGCTAAACCTTTTGAAATTAATAGGACTGATTTCTACTTTTATAGGTTTTTGAAAAACACATTTCTACTTTTCTTACTACAATTGAAAATGTCAATATTGGTGCTGTCATTTCTGATTAATCCATTAAACTTTGATTCATTTTTTTATAAGCTATGTAAAACTTACTTTGGGACTCATTTACTTTTGGGGGGGTTCATTTAATTTTGTCTCTGTAATTTCGTGTACTTCTGCAAATTCTGGTCTAATAATAAATTCAATCTATTGTTTTATTTTCTTCTTCAATTTTAAAAAGGGACCCCCTAATCATAATCATATTTATGCTGACATTATTGTAGAAAATTAATTTGCAAAGTGTAAAGATAAATTCAATCCTAGGCAAATACATTGTAGCTCAAAACTGAATTCCCAAATACAGAGCAGTAGATAACTTAAAAAGCAAAAGAATTACACTAAAAAAATATACTGCTGCTTATGTCTCCTTATGTTAACAGTAAAAAAAAAAATCATGAAACAAATTAGTTTATTCCAAAGAACCCTTTGAAAGCATCTTTCTTGTTATGTTAGTAGTATATAAAATATTATGTAAATTGATGTCTGAAAAGGGATTAACATGGTGTCTGATATATATGTTAAGTATCAACATTTTACATCACATTCTAGAAACTTGTTCTATAAACAATGTTATCTTTTCATTATTTGTTTTCATCTTGAATATAAACTCCTTGATTAAGTGAAACAAAGTACGCTTGTCTTCTGTGTTGGGAATATGCTGAATAATTATTATCATTTTTTAATATATATTTTTATTGTTATTTATGTCTTTTACATTTTGTATTCCCCTTGGATAGCCCACCACCAATTCACCCGTGATCCATCTCCATGGTCCCTTGTGTTCTTTTCTATTCCATTTTGTGCACTTTTCCTCTCCCCCCCACCCCCCACTGATTGTCTCTCTCCTATTTGGTTTCCTTATAGTCCTGTTATAAGTGAAACCATTCGATATTTTTCTCTTTCTTTCTGGCTTATTTCACTGAGTATGATCCCCTCTAATTCCATCCATGTCGCTGCAAATTGCATGTGTTTATCTTCTTTCCATGCTGAATAGTATTCCATTGTGTATATGTACCACATCT
>PVIJ01011919.1:6186-17079 GCA_004024925.1 Scalopus aquaticus
TGTGTTTATCTTCTTTCCATGCTGAATAGTATTCCATTGTGTATATGTACCACATCTTCTGGATCCAATCATCTATTTTTGGACATCTGGGTTGCTTCCATACCTTTGCTATTGTGAACAGTGCTGCAATGAACATATGGGTGCATGTATCCTTTCGGATTAGTGTTTTTGTGTCCTTTGGGTAAATTCCCAAAAGTGGTATTGCTGGGTCATATGGAAGCTCCATGTTGAGCAGTTTGAGGAATCTCCATACAGCTTTCCATAGTGGTTGGACCAGTTCACATTCCCACCAGCAGTGTAGAAGAGTTCCTTTTTCTCCACATCCTTTCCAGCATTTGTTGTTGCCTGTATTTTTAATGTGTGCCATCCTCACAGGTGTGAGGTGGTATCTCATTGTGGTTTTGATTTGCATTTCCTTGATTACAAGTGATGTTGAGCATTTTTTCATGTATCTGTTGGCCATTTGCTTTTCTTCTTTGGAAAAGTGCCTTTTTAGCTCTTCTGCCCATTTTTTGACTGGGTTATTGGCTTTGTTTTTGTTGAGTTGTGTGAGTTCCTTGTAAATTTTTGTTATTAGTCCTTTATCAGATGTATTCTGTGCAAAGATCTTTTTCCCAGTTGGTAGGGTGTCTGTTAGTTTTGGTTAATGTCTCTTTTGCTGTAAAGAAGCTTTTTATTTTTATGTAATCCCATTTGTTTATCTCTCACACTTTAAACGATGTATATTCAAATTCATCCAGCATCACCTGAAACAGAGCCTCCCATTTTAGCCCAATTTATCCTTCCCTCAAACAATGTCTTCAAAAATACTCTGCTAACTCCATGTCTCCATTTTCATTGAAATAAACACAATGTATTAATCACAGTCCTCTGTTGTACGGAATCCCACCTGGAGCTGTCATTCACCCTGCATCAACTGAAAAAATTTGAGAGCCTTCTCTTGTGTTCTTTCCCTTCCCCCAACAATTTCATACATAATCCATGGATAATTCTACGGTACTTTTTTTTTTTTATGACTGAATGTGTCCCTGATCAGGAAGTGGCAATCACAGAATAATAAGTGTAATCACTTCAAGAAGAGCTTTGTTGTTCTGTCTGTGGAGCAGGCCTATTGAAACCTGCACCTGCTCCAAATCAGGAAATGCTTTCAGGTTGTCAAATATCAATTGTCAATGACTGCCAATGACTGTCCTATAAACAGAGTTAATGTGTTTCCTTGAAAGTTATCTAGATTGGCTTGTCCATAGTTATCCTTAATTGTTTTTTGGGGAGGAAACATAGACCCTATCACAGAAATAGAAAAACAGTAATAAGTTTTAACCTGCATCTTTTGCTCCTTTCCCAGTCTAAAAAAAAAGATTCTTTTGCCAGATGGCTGTTTATTTTTATTTATTTTTTTAAAGATTTATTTATTTATGCATACAAGAACTGGGGTGCAGGCCAGAGGTATGGGGAGGGGGTGAGAGGATTCACCAGAGACAGAGTGGGGAGCAGAACAGGTGGATCTACTGAAGTACACTGCTGAGGGGAGCAGTGGGCGAGACAAGAGAGGTCGGCTGCGCCATGTGGGAATCTCCCTGGCCAGGGATCGAACTCGTGCTGCAGCGGCCGCAGATAGCTTCATAGTGCTGCACTTAACCTGTTGTGCCACCAGGGAGGCCCCATGTGGCTGTTTAAAGGAATGTTTGAACACATTTTTTGTTTTTCTGAATTATTTAATCTCAATATGCTGGGACTGTTGCCCTTTGGGAAACTGTGACAACCTGAAAGACTTACCCAGAGTGCACGAGGGCTGACTCCATAGTATCTGGTTGGCATTGCTGGAGAAGTCTTAAATCACATAATTCAAGGTTATCCTACAAGCATAAGTTATTCTACAATGAAATTCCTATCTTTCATGTCAAAATATAAGACCTATGTCCTAGGAAAACTTGATAAAATAATTTCTCATTCTACCCAAGCAAGACTATAAAAGTGTTTTTCATTATGTCTATACATCCCATTTAATCAGTAATCTCGGGGACATTACCTGTTAATTCCAAAATGTACAACTATTTCATCAATCTCATTCACCTGAAATATGTGAACGTTTGATATTAGTTAAGAAGTCAGCCAGTTAAGAATGGCTGATTACCAGACAAGCAAGTTAGTGAATGGGACAAAGTTATAGGAATTTCAGAGAAAAGACCTGCTCGCTGTCAGTTTTTTATCAGACTCTGAACCTTTCCCCTCTGTGTGCCCGCTCAGTTCTTTCTTCACAAAAGTTGTTATTCAGATTGATGGGGGCTCTCCATAGAGGAGAGGCACAAGGGGTGAAGAGCTGAACAAGAACAGGGTTGATGATAAGCAATCAGAAATCCTGCATAATTAAATGCTGCTTTGCTGGCTTCAGCTGAGAGCATTTAAAATGATTTTAATGGGCATTAGAGGCCCTTGATGAGATCTTAGTTGGCTGTGACATTATCCTTAAAGGAAGTCGTCTGTGATGTCTATGGAAATACCATTTCAGAGATCAGATTGAGTTGCAGCTATGGTCATTTTTATTAGCAGTAAGTTTGAATGTTCTCTTTAGAGGACAAATTGGGGTACTAGGACATCAGATTGTATCTTTCTCATAACGATCACAGGAATTTTTCAGTTTTCTAGGCTGATTTCTTGAATTTAAGGGACACAAGTCAGCTTTAATGAGTTGTACAATAATTCAACAATCATTTATTGACTGCTTACAATGAGTCAATCATTGTTCAAGGCTTATAGGTTGTAAAAGAAATAAAAACATTGCTACCTGCAAATACACTGTACCCTATTAGTAATAATCAGGTACCACTAAAATAAACAATAACAATTATAGCAGAAGTTGAAAGTGAAATTTGTTCTCTAACTGTAAATTTCGGTTGCTTATGTTATCGGTTGGTTCGAATCAGATTTTAACTGAGGAGCATGTTGACCAAAAATGGAAAGCATCTGACTTTCTGTCAGTCTGTCCATTTGTTTTGATATCTATGCTTTGAAAAGCATCTTTCTTGATTCTTTTATTATAAAAATGTATGCTCTCTTTTAAAATATCTGCTATAAAATTATTTATTTGGGTATTTTTATTGATAACTATCAAATTAGCATGAATAAATCTTACAAGACAGGAGTGTCTAAAGTCCCTGGTATTTTATTATATATGTATATGTAATATATATTTATTTATCTAAGAACAGTGGGATAGAACTATACCTACAAACCTGAACTTTACTATTTCAAAAACATCTTTACCAAGTAATATATACACATTCATCTCTCTTTTTAAAAATAATAGCTGTATTATACTTCATTTTATGGTTATATTTTGTTGCATTAAGACATTCTAATTTTCAATATTAACATCATTGTACTTATGGGAGGATTTTTGTGGAATATAAAAGATTACTGGATTTAACCATATGTCAGATTTAGAAAGATTGTCTAATTACTCAACAAAATGTCATGCTACCATGTACTTCCCCCAATTTCATTTGAAAATACCCCTTTCCCCCATAGAATGTGGGTCCCTGCAAGGCAGAGCTTTATTTGCATTTTTTACCACTAGTTATGTCGCTTGTTTATTTAAATCCCGTCTCCTGTTTCTCATTGCCCTGCACAATCTCTTTTTCATGTTTCCAGCTCATCTGTGCTGTTCCCTTCTTCCCCGCTGTATTCCAGTGGTATGGATCTTTCGTTTCCATTTCCAATCATGTTTGCTCCTCTAACCTCCAACTCTTGTTCATATTGTGGATTTTGCTTGGAAAATCCTTTGCCCCCATCTTTTCCGCACTAATTTCCACTTATATTTTAGAGTTCAGATCCAATGTTAATTTTTCAAAGGCGATTTCTTCCACATGAGTAAGTTGGTTCTAATAATTTTCACTGTTAGCACAGTATCTCCTTTATAAGTTTTCACTATATTTTCACTGATTTATTTTTTATAATGTCTGTCTTTTATGCTTGCATGTAAGCTCCCTGAGATCAGGAATCACATCTATCCTGTCCACCAGCCATCCCCAATCTTTGCTAAACCACTACATGCACAGTAGGTGCTCCATAAATCTTCGTTAAATAAATGCATGAATCCCTTGTGATAGCAAAATACGGAACAGGGTACGCACTGAATAAATCATTATTGAGTAGAATAGTTTATAGTTTTTCCCCTCCCTTCCCAGTATTAAATATTATATTTTTAAATGCACACCAACTTGAAACAAAGGAAAACATTTTTGCAATTTGATTTTCTCTTCTATAATTACTGTGATATCTGTTTCACATTTATTATGATCTTCAACTTCTTTGGTGAATCCCACATTCTTATTCTTTGCCCATCTTTTACTCTCTACTCCTCTCCCTAGGATTCAGTAACAAGCCTTTGTCTTTATCATACCAATATTTAATATCTGAAATGATCGTGATTATTGATTTATTTGTTGGTTATTTGTGTATTCCCTCCTCACCCACGCTCCCCATCCCAGCCCCAGTAAGAAAGAATTGTTCTGAAGGGCCTCCCTGGTGGCACAACCAGTTAAGCTCAGCACTGTGAAGCCATCCAGAGCCACTACAGCACAAGTTCGATACCCGGCCAGGGCACTTTCCACATGGTGCAGCAGACCTCTCCTGTCTCACCGCTGCACTCCTCAGCAGTGTACTTCAGTAGATCCACCTGTTCTGCTCCCAGCTCTGTCTCTGGTGAATCCTCTCACCCCCCACACCTCTGGCCTGCACCCCAGCCTGTATGCATAAATAAATAAATCTTAAAAAAATAATTGTTTTGAAGACAAGGATTCTATCTTTCTCATTCACTGGCATCGTCATTGGCAACAATGTCTGGGACATAGTAGGTGCTCATGATTAGCCACTGAAAATTGAGTGCTGGTGTGCCTATAGAACATCCCAAGTTGCATCATGATTTAAAGAACGTCAACTGTCTTTTCCTATATGGACCGTTAGGATTCAAAACTGGGCTCTTTGGTCATGTCTTCCATCCTGAGTTTAACACCAGGAAGGTTCTCAGTGTTTCCAGCAGATAGCCCAGCAGGTACCAGCCCCAGGGAAGCAGAGATTGATTGTGATTCTGGGAAGCGGTTCAGCCGAGTGAGGGCTGTGCACCCCCCTCGGGGTGGCTAAGTGTCCAGACTCCGATCAGACCACAGACTTAGACTAGGCCCCTCCTGTGCTAGCTGACTTGCTTAGGGCAGCGTAGTTAAAATCCTAGGACCTTCTTTTCCTCCATTGCCTGGCTTACTTTCCTCAACTGAACCTGTAAGAATGCCTGCCTCATACAGTTAGTGTGAGGATTAATAGAGGTAATATATGCAAAGCACTTAGAGCAGTGCCTGGCACATACTAAGTGCTTGATAGATGTTGTTATTATATTAGTCTGGACTACTGGCTAGAGTTATGTGTCTGTCTCCCTCTCTTGAGGTTAACAAGGAATCTGCATATATAAAGGTGGTGGCTGAGGTAGATAGGGCTTGTTTGCAAAAGGCTGCCCAGGAATTAGTTTTTCTAAAGTCCTTTTCTGTAAAATGCCAGATGTTTTAATTCTGACTTTCTTTTCCCCTACAAATGCCTGTGATGGGAATAGGTATTATCCTATTTCATAGAAAAGTCTGAGGCAGAGAAAGGTTAAATGATTTGCTCAAGGACATAACAAATGAATGGTGACTGGGAGAGAGGAATTATATGGCTTCGAGTCTACGGCCCCAGACCAGGCTCATTCTATTTAGATGTTATGTTCATACTTAATATTATAAATTGAAACGACCTGGACTCATCTCACATTTCCTCTATCGTAGCAGTATGCAGATGGCAAACATAAAAGGAAGGTTACAAGTCAAATGTAGTATCTTGGACAGAAAGCCTATAAAATTGAAACATGATCGTTTCTATTATTCCACTTTTATTTGAGGCCTATTCTTTCTCTTTACTCACATGAAAAGGCTATTTATTTGGTTTGTGGGGAAGGCATAGCCTAGTTTGAAATTATTTCTGTCAATTGCAAAATAAAGTTATCAACTATATAAAAAAATCATCTGGGCAACTTCAAAAATAACAAAATGTGCTATTGTAAGAGGTAAATTTTTACACTAGCAGCAATTTATAATAACACATTAAATCCATATTTATTGCATGAAAAAATAAATCGGAGCACATTTGTACCCACTACTTTATAGCCACCCACTATATTAGAGGAGAGGGCTGTAGTACCGAATGGAAATATACAAATAGAGAAATATTTCCTAGAGCTGTTCGGGTGACAGGTAAGCTGCTTTTGTGAAAACTGCATCCCTGTATTTCATGAATTGGAACTTGGAATAGAAGCTTAGAGAAAAAAAAAAAAAACACCGTAGGGTTGATCCAGCGTATGGAGTGGAATTAATCAGCGTGGGGGTGGGAAAAAGGAGGAAACTAACGGGTTCCTCCACGTCTGGCCGTGGTGCCAAGGCAGGGCAGCATGATACAGATGCGAAGAGCAGCTAGAGGAAGCCTTCCAACCGCAGCAGAAAAGGCGATGCCCCCAGGATTCACAAATGGCAGTGAGGCCTGCAGCGTGGGCTGTGTTGACCCAGAGGAAGAGAACAGCCTTTGCAGCACCACCCTGAAGACGCCCTGAGGCCAAGGTGGGCTCACCTGGAGCGCATGCGTAGGCCCTAGCGAAAGAGCACACAGGCTGAAGCCTGGGGCCCAGAGGTGGGAGTGAGAGGGCCCAGCCAGCGGCCTCAAGGCCTGTACAGGAGATGGACTCTCCTAGCCCTTTCTGAAAAAAGTCCTACTCTCCTCTCTGTTATGGAAGGGAATGTTGGGAAGGGAAAATATCAAACGGAAAAAGTAATCAGATCCAACTTGTAACATGAGACCTCAGGCGAGTAAAACCTTGGATCATTTGGGTTCATATAATGATTTTTTTGAGGTAAAACCCACACTGATGCTTTTAATGAAAATAATCTCGCAAGATCATGTGCCTTCCTGAAGACCTAGTCCATGGCAAATGCTTACCTCACGCAAGTCTTACAGAAATCCTGCTAGGAAACAGAAATCGCTGCCCGTGGGAGAGGCGAGGAAACTGAGTTCCAAAAACATTCTATTAATCCTCCAAGGTCACCAGCTGAGATGTCAAGACTGCCATGAACTTCCCACCTGCCTCTAGCGTCTGTCCCCAAGGAGCCCACGTCTCAGGAGTTTACAATTTAGATGTGATTACAGCAGCGCCACCCATCTGAGAAAACATTTTCTGGTACACAGACTGTTGAAGTGTCTTAAATATGTTTTTACTGAGTGTACAAGCATTGCTTTGCTTACACCTTTCTTCCTTCCAGAGTTGAAATCTACTTGGCAAACTCCACCCACTACACAGGAGGGAGCTGCCAGTTAGGGGACTTGAATGGCAAGTAAAATAAGACCAAATTCACTATGACTTAAACAGAAAACAGGCTTGTTTGCTCAACTCGTGGAATCTGGGTAGGCCTGTGGCTTCAGGTACAGGTTTATTCAGAGACTTCAGTGATGTCACCAGAGCTCGGGCTTCTTCCTGAACATTTTGCAGCTGTCTTCCCACATACCCTGGGGGGAGAGGGTGTCATTGTGAGAGTACCTCCTTTGAGAGTGTCCTCCTTTGGAGAGGGCAGAGGCTCTTTGACCTTCTATCAAAGACATACTGTGATTGTATAGGCAGAGGTCATCAGCTGAATGTGGTTGCGCACTGGTCTGGAATTGGGCAACCCAAACCATCCCAAAGCTGGGGGGGGGGGGGCACTGAGCTATGACCACTAGAGTGAAAGAGTGTGGGGATCCTGCAGGGGAAAATAGAGTTGTTTATTAGGATGATGAACACTGGGTGCCAGGCAGCAACACTTCAAACATCCCTATGGGGAGATAATTCTCAGGAGTGGTACATTGACAATCTGAACTGCAAAGTCAGCTCCAGGGTTTTACAGGGGTGCCGTGTGTGTACCTCTAATGCCCATTAAAGGCTCAATGAGATGAGCTTAATTTATATTTGTGATGAATAGAAGGCATCAATTATTCAACATTTTTACTTAGGGAATAATGTAAAATATGAACATGATGAATAAACCAAAGAGCCTGAGGAGATTACAATAAAAATAGAGATCTCCTCCCTCATCATCACTCTGTTCTCTAAATCTTTATCCCTCCTCCCTAAGGTAACCTTATAATAGACTTCCTGTGCAATACCGTAAGTAAAATGCATTCCTTGACATGTGTTTTTGTCCTTCAAATTTCCATAATACAAAAAGGAGAAACATTTCCCAACTCGCTCAAGAGGGCAAGTACAATCAAATCCTGTAACAGAAAAGATACATAGGAAGGAAAAGCCTAGATGTATTTCTATAGAGTGTCAAAAATCTTAAAGAAACTTACAAATCGAATGCAAACATTTATTAAAGATGACAATATACCATGAATAAATGAGTTTATCCCAGGTACACAGAAGTTCTATTAGAATATTCATCACTTTTATTCAAAATATTAACAAATTAAAAGAAAAAATGAAATAATCATCTCAGAAAAGACATCTGATAAAATTGCTCATTCGATAAAAAACTTTCAGTTAATGATAAATCAAAGGAAACTTCCCAACGTGATAAATACCATTTATAATAAACAAGAGCAAACATCAGTGTAAATTGATGAATGTCACAAGTATTACCTTTAAAATCAGGAATGACACAAAATGTTCCCATCACTACTTTTGATGGCTACCTAGACAGTATAATGAGACAAGAAAATGGAATTAGAGGAATCAAAAATAAAATGGAGGAAATTAAGACATTATTATTCACAAATGGTAAGATTGTTTTCATAGACCCCACGATTCTGCAAATTACTAGAAATTATAAAAAAAAAAATCCCCAAGAGGATTAGCTATAATATCAAACTAAAAAGTCAGCTGAATTATATTTACCAGCAACAGAGTACTGTGAAACAGTTAAAGGGAAGATATTTATAAAAGCATCAAAGAATATGAAATACTCTCAGAATAAATATAACAAACTCTGTGCAAGAAATCTATAGGGAAGTTATAAAAAATACTTTAAACACAAAAAGTTTTAGAGAGCTATTATGATTATGCATAGGGTCACTGAATTTGTAAATAAATTCTTACAATACAATAGAAATTACATTGACAATAAATTACCAATTAAAATCTAAATAGTTTAGCAACTTAATAACATACTAAATTTCCAAAAAGGAATATTATATAGCAGTCAAAACTAATGAATTAGGCTGACAACAAAATGACTAACCATAAGGTATATAATATTAAAAGAAATAGTTAAGTTCTAAAGGTTGTTCACTTGTTATTATTAAAGTAAAAATCACATAACTAATTAACTGAATAAAAATGGATTATGTGTGATCTAGACAATGAGAGTAATTCATGAACCAATGATTGACAGATACAAGTATCTACCTACCTGAAAGCCACATTAGAAAAACAAGACTTTTAAAGTCACACAATTTAATTTTACTCAGCATACCGTATATCTGAAAATAATTTTGTCTTCAATTTTTACAATTACAGACAATGCTGAATCAAACATCAGTACACATATATCTCAGCATAGTCTATGTGGGTAGAAGAGCATAGACAAAACTCACTTTGCTTTATCTTTAGTACTATTTATAATTAAAAAATCTTCTTTTCATTGGTTTGAACTATTTTGTATTAAAATAAAATATCCTTTTGTCTTTGGCATGTTTCTGATCTATTTCTCCAATTTTGAATATGTGTTGTGACCACATGGAGAACATGTTTAGTGCGAAGTTAAACAGAAGTTTAAAATTTGTATAGTGATAAATTTATTGAATTTTTTTCTTTATCATATCATGTTCTGTATGGAAAGACAATATACTTTCCAAAGTAAATAAGCCTGTTTTATTTCATTACCTGTAAATTTTCAATCACATGGTTAATTTTTGAATTACCATTGATATTGCAGTGTAAGTAGTGAGGTGATACTTAAATGTCATTTTTAACCAGATGTCTAGCCAATGGACCAAATAGATTTTTTGAATAATACTTTTTCCCCCATTGGTTTCGAACGCTTCTTCTATCATTCGCTAAATTCCTATTTACAATTTGAACTATTTTTGGATTCTCCATTTTGTTTTATTGATATTTATCCCTTAGCACACAATTGTTTCAATTATTGTCGATTCATAATATATTTCGTTATGAAAGCATTCCTCTCATTGTTACGCTTTGTTGTTCAGCATTTTTTGGTCTGTGTGACTTTTTATTCTTGTAGAAAAATCTAACTTTTTGTTTGCTATACTAAAGATCATGCTGCCCCCAGGCTACACACAAATGCTGGTAATTTAAACAGAAAGTCATTGAATTACAGAGTGATTTCGGCAGAATTTATTTTCTACATTATTAATCACTGTGTATTTATTTCCAGGAATTCAAAGATTTTACCACATTCTTCAGTAGAGTTTTGAAGTTTTTTGTAAAAGGTTGCCATTTCATGGTGAATTTATCTTTGACATAATATGCTACCTCAGAGTGCTTTTGCAAATGAGATTTTCCACTGTTTTATTCCCTGAGACATTATTGTATATAAAATATTAATTGTTATGCTAATTTTATAAGTAATAACTTTATGAAATTACCTTCTTTCTGTGTTTTCATTTAACCCCTTGGATTTATAACTAGACCGCTATTGAATCTGAAAATACTACTACTCTGTATTTTTTTTTTAATATATATTTTTATTGTTATTTATGTCTTTTATATTTTGTATTCCCCTTGGGTAGCCCACCACCAATTCACCCGTGATCCATCTCCATGGTCCCTTGTGTTCTTTTCTATTCCATTTTGTGCCCTTTTCCTTCCCTCCCTCCGCCTCCCCC
>PVIJ01011919.1:17179-52585 GCA_004024925.1 Scalopus aquaticus
TGTGTTTATCTTCTTTCCATGCTGAATAGTATTCCATTGTGTATATGTACCACATCTTCTGGATCCAATCATCTATTTTTGGACATCTGGGTTGCTTCCATACCTTTGCTATTGTGAACAGTGCCACAATGAACATACGGGTGCATGTATCCTTTTGGATTAGTGTTTTTGTATCCTTTGGGTAAATTCCCAAAAGTGGTATTGCTGGGTCGTATGGAAGCTCCATGTTTAGCAGTTTGAGGAATCGCCATATAGCTTTCCATAGTGGTTGGACCAGTTCACATTCCCTCCAGCAGTGTAGAAGAGTTCCTTTTTCTCCACATCCTTGCCAGCATTTGTTGTTGCCTGTATTCTCTGTATTTGTTCCTCTTAATTTTCTTGCTAATTGCTATGTCTAATACTTTTAATATTGTGACATTTCGTGGTAGTGATAATGTCACCTTTAAGTTTTTCCCATCTTTAATGGATATAATTCTTGTGTTTTATATTTAATAAGGTTTTGGTGTTTTGACTTGATGTATGCCTAGAGGCAAGTATCTATATATCCAAATAGCTACTTATCAATGTAGATCTATATCCCTACAACTATAATGACATATGATAATTAGTCCCTTCCAGTTCTACTCATTATTTGTAAATTCAGAAATATGCATTTTATAAAATGTATAAAAATATACATTTTATACATTTATACAAAATATACATTTTATAAAATGTCGACTAATGTTTACTCAGAGGATTTTGTGATTTTCTGTATCTGATACATTAATACAGTGTACTAAACTTAATATTGTATCACCCTTTCTCATAGTTACTACTTGTTTTTACTATTCTTTTGCTATCTACATGATCTCTTGCTAGTATTTTAAGATACTTTCTATTCCTTGTATATAATTACGAAAGGATTCTAATTTTTCATTTGGTGTCTCTTTGGTAGGTTTCTGTGGCAATGGTATAATCACTCTGAAGAAATGACTAAAGGCTTTTGTATTTTCCTGTTCTGGAAGTCTGAAGAACACTGGAAGTTACTGCTCTTTTAAAGGTTGCTAGAATTTCTGAAATCTTTAACATCTCATCCTCTCTTGTTAGAGGTGATAAGAGCTTTGCAAATTTTCTTAATTTCTTCTATAAAATTGAGTCTTATTTGGATTCTATTGATTTGAGCTAGTCTGATATTTTTAAACATATATCCACTTTTGCGCACTTTCAAATATATGTTTATTTAATCAAGTTATGAAATCTCTTATTTTAATTTCTTCCGTAACTGTGGGTTTTCTTTCCATTGCCATTTCTTCTTTTGTGTGATATACGTACATTTTCTCTCTTTACACGATGAAGATAGTGCTCCATCTATATTTAGGCTGTTGATGATGATGACATTTTTTGTTGTTCTTAGATAAACAATGGTTGGATTTATTTTGCCCATACTTCTAATCAAAACGTAGCCAAATTGGAGTGAATTTTATAACACGCAAATTATATCTTAATATAGGTTTTAAAAATATATAAAACTCTCCACTGTTTTTCATTGGACTTTGCACTTATGGACTAAGATTTACACAGGGCTGAAATGTCAGCACAGGGCATACTGTTATGGTTTTGCAGCTTGTGGAATTCATTATTGTCCTTACTTTGTAAGTTGGGGTTTTTCGTTTGTTTGTTTTTGCCTCAGTGTGCTAGCAAGTTAAACTCTGCTTAGCCAGTTTCCACTGTAGGCGGGAAGAACTGAGTCCCTTGGTCTGTTTCAAAGTGGCTGCTTTTCTTCTCCCTCTGCTGGATGCCCCAGAGTATTGTCCATAGATACTTGCTGTAGGCACTTGGTTGAGCTCCTGGAGTTAAATCTCACAAAATTGTGGGGACCCTTGCTCCATAACTGGGACTCCCTAGAGTTTTTAACTCCGAGTGATCCCCACAGATCTCCAACCTTGCATCAATTAGCGGTGGTGGTCTTCTACCCTGAATAGTCTTTTTCCCTTCCATGGTTCTCAAATAGTGGTTGCCACTGACTAATTTTTTTAATTGAATTCAACTTTAATTTTATTGAAATTATTTTTTTAATAACTTGCAACAACCTTTATTAATAAGTGGTAAAATGTATAAGTATAGTAATCTTTATCTTAGTAGCTACAGATGACTGATTTTAATTGCTACCAACTTTTACAAAAAAATGTAAGTCACAGTGTGGTAGAAATGATCTTTGGCAGCCCTTATTGTTGTGTTAATCCGCAGGTGTTCTCATCATGTATATATGTTTTAATGTTGGAGTCTCAAATTCTCAAAAAGCTTTAGGGAAAGCATCTTCAGAAACAAATAAAAGTGTATGTATTTTAATTGTCTTTCTTTCAAAACCCAAATCCAGAATGGAATATAAGAGGACCTGAATATTTATACAACATAACCCCTCTTTCTATCATGCTCCATTATTTATGTATTTTATTCTGCTATTGCTGGTTAATTAATTCACTTTGTCCTTGGTATCCAGGTGAGTGTTACTACCAGTCACATTTTACTGGTAGACACCTTGAGAAGAGCGTGTGAAAGGCGCGGCTGTACGCGCTCTGCATGCATATTCCACTGGCCGCTGTTGAAGGGAAAAGGGAAAGCAAGGCAGAGCTTCCCTGATGAGACGAGATCGAAGGAAACGTTTTAACCAGTGTTTCGAAACTGGTTTGTTGAGCTTAATTGAATGAACGTGGGTTAGAAAAGCAACTATTCTACGGTCTGTGGAGGATATAAAGGTAAATAGGACGCAGTTCTGATTCTCCGTGTATAAAATCAAGTGGCAGTTCGATCTATAAGGGTAATACAGGCACTAGGTTATAAAAGAGGAAAGGGAAGAGGAGATTGTATTCAGTTTTGATTTCATTTTTGAATTTTAGGTATTTTTAAATTTTATTTTGAGATAATTATAGACTCCTAAAAAGTTGCAAAAATAGCAGAGAGAGGACACCCGTATTTATTTCCCAGCTTCTCGCCATTGCACCATGTTATGTAACTAGTACATTATTAAAGCCAGGAAACTGACATTGGTGTCATTGTCTAGACTGCTGCGGAAACAGAGGACAGAAGGAGAAAGAAACTCTAGCTGGAGGAAATAGCATTTGGTTGAGGACAATTCTCGAGAGAATTTGGATTATTCAAGAAATCTGCTAAAAGAGACTGTAATGAATAGGTCAGCTCTTCCACTTTATAAATAAAACAATGAGCCTCAGAGAGATTAGACAGCCTGCTTATTTTTCCTTTCTCAGTTGGTGACTCAGTTTAAGTGTATTTATACATCATACACCTAAGTGATGGCCTCCAGGGTGTTACTAGGTGTATTTCTCCCAAATTATGGTTTCTTTCATGAATAAACACACAATAATTATTTTGGAACCTCTACCAAGATCTCCCTCTAGGCACATTTTTTTTCCAAGTCCCTGGAGCCAAGTGCAATGTCTGGCACACAATAGATGCTCAATAAATATTTATTGAATAAATGAACCAATGAATTTCTCTTTTAGCAACTAGAACCTGGAGAAGAGGCAGATCAACAGAGGATAACAAGAGGATAAATCACACCCACAATTAGCCAACTGCAATGGAAATTCATTACTAAAAGTCAGTTTGCATTTGGGCAAAATGACAGCTGCAAGAAGGAATTTGGGCAGACACGCATTTGATCCAAATTATTATGAATTGAAAATGTACACAGGTAATTACCCCAATTTCAGTTACACTGTGCAGTAAATTTGAAAATAAAAGGTATGAGTGTCCAATGTGCAAAATAATGCATTCTCCTTTTCTACACTTTGAACACATGCGTCAGACATCTCTTCATGGGGATCATTATAGTTTTTAGCTTAATTCCAAGCTTCAAAGCAGAATCATTCCAGAAATGCTGCTTTTCTTATTGAACAGTCTGTAGGATAGCTTGTTGCCAAATTAAGCTGCACACAGCACTTGTTAACTTAATTAGCAACCTAAAGGCTGAACCTCAGCCTGACAAAAATGCATGTTGTGTTGGATAGAAACTATAATCACTTCTAGAGAAACACAGTCCTGTGGATATTTATTTTGCCTCTTGGGCTAGAGAAAAACCTGATTGCCTGGGAAGATTTTCCACTTCCTATGAAGTGCCATCAGCAATACCAAGAGTCAGCACCATACCAGCCTGTGAAATGTGCCTTTTTCAAAAGCTGTACACAAGGAACTCCCAAGGGGCTAATGGATATGCTTGTGCCTCCATTAATAGAATAGAAAGCAAACTAATTAATTAGAGGATGCGCTGAGTGAACGCCATTTATCACCAAAAGGCCCAAGTGATAAATTATTTAAGAGCTTATTGAAAGTAGTGATCAGAAGACTATGGTCAAGGATTCAGCCTGGTGTGTTTTTGAATATCCCTAGGTAAGCAGCAGCTTCAAGGTCTGTTCTGGGGACATGGACATTTTATGTGGCGGGGGGTCTCTGTAGGTTTACTGGCTAAGAAATCTTAAATTGTTGGGTTGTCTATTTTTTTTAAAGATTTTTAGTTATTTTTTTATTTTGGCGTAGAACTGGGGTGTAAGCCAGAGGTCGGGGGTGAGGGTGAGAGGATTCAACAGAGACACAGTGGGGAGCAGAGCAAGTGGATTTACTGAAATACACTGCTGAGGGGAGCAGCAGGTGAGTGGGTCAGCTCCCTGGCCGGGGATCGAACTCAGGCTGTTACGGTGGGCCATCACAGGGATACAGCTGAGACTTAACATCTAGGCCACCAGGAAGGCCCTATCTCTTCTTTAGAACCTGGTGCTGTCCCTTTGCTCCGATACAGTCCTGCTGTCGCTGAATTTTGGAAAATAGTGGCTCAGATGATACATTGGCATGAGATGGGCATATGTTTATTACCAATGTTACTCTGGCATCTCAAAATGCAGAATTTCCTGCCTTCAGGCTTCTGTGTACTTTGAATGCCAGTGGTTCACTTTGAGACAGCTGTGAAAGAAAAAGGAGAGCAGGAAACTAGGAACAGTGAAGATTATTGTAATTTAATTATATGCTGAGGATATCTGTTTGCTGTGGCTTAGAGATTCATCTAATACATGATTGCTAATTCCTATAACTATTACACATATGCATATATATCGTTAAATACATCACCCCACACACACACACACACACTCATTTATTTATTGTTTGACATGCCTGCTAGTGTTGACATAGAAGAAAAGCAATGGTACTCAAGATAGAATGGGTTTTCCAGCCTAGTCTCTTACTCCCATTTTCTCCCTTATTTTCTTTGTCTGAATCTCTTTTCTCTTGCAACCCATGACATCACTGAATTTTGCCACAACCATAGAGCCCACATTGATTGTCTCGCACATGCAAAACACTGACTTGGCTGCAGTATATTTTGTGCCATGAAACACTTTGAAGAGGACTTGTTAATGGAGAGCAACTCTATTGTAAGTGGTTCATCCCCACTCATTCCAGGATTTGTGTGTGAAGCTGAGTCTATCTGTGAAAGTCTGATGCTTGTCTGAAAGACCACATTAGTTGTTACCACAGTAAGGAAAAATGTTTCCAACCACTCGGGGTCATTTCATTGGGTCTGGGTACGGAGGTGTGTGGATTGATTCGGGCATGTATCACAGCCTGAAAAAATGAGCAGCTGGCCCCTGTATGAGTATAACACAGATATTTTGTGTCCCAATCCTTGATTTAGTGACATTTTGTGCTTCTCTTGATGCAATAGTTGATAATTTAAAAATCATCTTTATTTGGGCCCTCCCCTGTGGCTCAGTGATTAGGCGCTGCGCTGTGCAGCTGTTGGCAGCAGTGACGCGAGTTCGATGCCCGGCTGGGGAGATTCCCACATGGCGCAGCAGACCTCTCCTGCCTCGCCCACTGCTCCCCTCAGCAGTGTGTTTCCGTCGGTCTGCCTGTTCTGCTCCCCACTCTGTCTCTGGTGAACCCACTCACTGCCCTATGCCTCTGGCCTGTACCCCAGCTTATATGCATAAATAAATAAGTCTTTAATAAAAAAAAATCATCTTTATTCAAGTGTGTGGGTCTGCTAAACTTAAGTGGCCTGTTTGGCTACCATGTTTGTTACCTACAGTTCTGCATTCCTAGACAAGGTCAGAACTGCCCTGTCCATCAGTTATAGCCAAACCTTATAAGGTGCCTTTCAAATCAATCAAGAGCAGAAAGCTTGATCACCCTGGGAAAGGGTATGCATCTCGAGGTATGACTAGGAATGCCCAGGGGGCTGAGGACTGATGTATGACAAGAGACGCCTGAAGCTGATCAGTGACAGGCCTTGTTGAGAAGATTGCAACCATGCCTGGGGATCTCAGGCTTGATCTCAATGACAATACCCAGTTGAGTTGCCAAGCAGATGAGAAGTGCCTGGGGGCCAGACCCACCACCCCTGATGATGGGTGCCCATTCTCTAGTTTCATCCCTCTCTCTTCTTTCTGTCCTCCTTCCCCCTACAACTCATGCTGTATGATTGTTCTATCAATAAAAAGGCTAGGATCTTGCTTTCCAGCAGCATCCTGTATTGTGTAGCCTGCCCCACGACTCCTGTGTATCAGTGTGGTGCTGCCTCACACAACAAAAGTGACTTTATTCAGTGACTCAATTAGAATATGAATTCCTTGGTAATAGGAACCAGGCCCTTTTCTTTTTCTTACCTCAGTGCCCCCACCTACCTGCTACTGTACATCCTAGCGATAATTTTGTGAAATGAGCAGAAAGTCCTTCTACTCTCTCTGTATCCTGAACATGGCATCTGATGATATACCTTCTGTAAGCGGATTTTCATTAATTGAATTAGAATTAAGCCTATAGTTCTGTAAATGGGCTGAGTCCAAAGTCTGGTAAAGGTAGTGCCCCCTGGAGGTGGTTTGCTGATGAGAATGAATAGCCCCAGGGAAAATGCTAGCTTTGCAGTTTGGGGGGTGGAAAGTCTGATGAGATATAAAAGGGACTGAAGGAGAAGGGGGATTCAATCACTATGATGTAGGAAAAGAAGAAGCAGTCACCATGATGCAGGAATGAAAGAGGCAGTCGCCATGATGTAGAAAAAGAAGAAATGTTTTTGGAATCTTCGGTGACTTTGGGACCAGCGACTTTAGAGGCTTTGTAAGTAGCTGAGCGATGGAAACTGCTCCCAGTTTTGTCTTTACTGCAGCTGAAGGAAGAAGGCAGAGGCCCGAAGCTGGCACTTTCCTAAAATGAGCAAGTCAGTCTGTTGGGCTGCCTGGCCACTGTAGTTTCTGTTTGCAGTGTTGTTGGCCTGGTGCTATGCTGGGGCACCGTGGCAGTTCCAGGAACATCTCCAATTGTGTTCTGTGTCGGCCTTGTGAGTTGGAACCTGGCCTACACTCTGGCTGTTGCGCGTCTGCAGAAAAAGGAAGATGCCATTTTGGAAACATGGCCTAATGTTTGGAAGAGGAGCTCCACGTCAGCAGTGGTGGGAAGACGCCACCTTTGTTACTTTTCTGGGACTTAAAGGACTGGACATTGCTTTCAGTAAGGTAAACGGCCATCTGTTGACTTCAGTAAGTCTTTGCTTTTCCCTGTTTGTTAAATAAATCCCAATGTTGCTGTTCCCTAAGCCTGAGTAGTCTTGCTGTTATGTGCATGGGTGCAAAATCAAGATAGTGACCGGTGAGCAATTTGGGTACTGCTTTTGGCCAAATTTTAAAGCTCCTCTTTTGCCCAGTATCAGTTCTTGGAATGGCAAAAGCTGATATAGTCTATTACTAACTGACCTTTTCTGGCCTGCAGGTATGGGGTCAAATGCAATGGAAACGACCCATGTCTTGGCAACATGCACTTTATGTGTACACGAAGGCACAATTCTAATTGATAACCATCATGCTTTATGGTACCATTAAAGTAGTTTATGTTAATAGGAGGTGGGCAATATCATATAGTGAAATTACTATGAATTAAGGGCCAGTGTGTTAGGGTCCTATCATTCTGTGATATGTCTTTGATTTGGGGAATGGTTCAGAACTCTTTTTTGAAGTTTCAGTGTCTTCATGTCTGGAAAGAATGTCTTTGTATTTTCCTAGGGCATACTTTCTCATCCATAGTTTGGATCTTCATTTTCATTATACGGTATTTGGTATGTGGTTTGTGGTGTGAATAGAGAAAAGCAAGAAAGTTAACAGCTTAATGGGAAAAAAATACACACGCAGCCCAAGTTGCAGGGCAATGCCCTCCCTGGTCTTCCAGGTGGGTGATCTGGATTGCAGGTGTGTCCCCAGCACAGAATGCCAGCAGTCAGATGAACACCAGGATTAAGTTTGGGGGCAGGTTTGCCAACTTCTAAAAGTCCCACGGATGGTCCTTTTGCTCTTTCGGTCCTATCTGAACATCAGAAAGAGTCTCTGTCTGTACTGCTATTTAGTGTCAAAGGAATCTCTCCCCAGTGGGTAATCTCAGAGGCCAAGGCTGAAGCGGTATCAGCAGCAGTCTTAGTCTCCGCTCCAAAAGAGCGAGTCCGATTCCTAATTATTTTTTGAACCCAAACTATCAAATACTCACCCTTCAGCATCAGCATCTTTTTTTGATTAAATATAAAGACATTGTATTTGATTATCAGCAGCTTTTGTAAAAACTGGAATTATGTATTCTTTATGAAAATAATTTCATATAAATGTTAGGGACTTAGCATCATTATGTAATATTTTTGTCTTTTGAATGCACACTTCCAGATATTTATTTTCTGTAGATTTGACAAATTGTTGTCTTTGAATTTGTTAAGTCATTGTTTTTTAGCTTCAAACTCACCCTACTGTCCTCTGTTTGTTTCCTCTTGCGAGCTGGCACTGTATGCAGACTTTCTGCTTTGCAATTATTTCCTTGCAAGATCATTCCCATAGGGGTGCTAGAGGGAGATGGTCAAACTAGAGGAGAAAAGAAGAACTCATTTCCTGTTAGTTTCCTGCTTCTTTAAAAAAAAAAAAAATATTTTTATTGAGCTATACTCAACACATAGAATACTATATAGTATAGGAAGTGTTGCTTTGAAACATTTGTATATTACAATATGGTTACCACTGTTATGTCTAGCACATCACATAATTATCATTTCCTCTTTGTGGTGGGAACAATTGAGATTAGTTTCTTAGCAACTTTGAAGATTCTGACATAGTATTGTTGCCTATAATCACTAGGCTGTGCTTTAGATCTCCAGGACTTATTTAACTACTAGTTGGAAAAGCGTACCCTTCAACATCATCTCTGCAACTCCCCCAGTCTTATTTCTGCAGCCCCACAGCAGCAGTTCAGTCCAGTTTGGAATTTATGGACCACTTGCAAAACCAGCTTCAGAGACATTGGGACCAGCCAGCCAGTGTCCCTTTCTCAAAGGTCTAACTTTCATCTTCCCAAGACCTCTTTCCAAGGTATCATCTCAGCCAGGGTGAGGGAGCTGCTTCTTGTAGTTGCTGTCTCCAGCATATCTCAGGGTTTTTGGTTAATATAGTTATCAAGTATACTGACTCCATTCTTCCTGTTAAATTCTCTCTGTTACAATAGGGTCTCTAGGGTAGACTGACTGCCACGGTCATCTGCCCCTGCATATTCATTCCTGGATCGCTTCTTGTAGTTGATCTTCAAAAATACTCCAGCCCGTTTTTCGTCCTGTTTTTCTGACCCCACAACAAAGAGGCCAAAGCAATTGCTGTAATGGGTTTTGGTAAATACTTCATGAATACATGTAATGAATCTCAGTCTTGCAATAGAAAAGGTCACAATTCCCTTACTAGTGAGGCTCAGAAGACACATCTCTAAAACAAAACACTCAGTATTGACAGCAGGTTCACACGTTTTATGGTTAGTTGTCTTTTGCACACGCTCATTAAATCATAGGACTTGGAAGGAAAATTGAGAGATCATTTAGTTAATTTGCTGGCTTCAGGCAGAACTAAATCTCAATACTTGCGTAATTTAGTTTTTCCCTCAAAACTAGATCTCAAACATTCATAAAATGAGTAGATGAAAGAAATACACCATCTAGGCATTATAGATTATAACTTGATAAGAGATTTCTCATCTGGATAGATGGATTTTTTACTGTAAAATATATATTTGTTTCTAAATTACCTTACATTCATATTATTTCCCTGAACTAATAGACATCCTTTTTTTTTGTATCAAGCACTCAAATATTTTCGAAGGTATGAAAAAAAATACAATATATTAATCATAACATCTTTCAATTATTATTTAAAATAGACTTAAATTTTGCTTAGTACTTTATAGTTTATATAGTTTTCCATATTCATACATTTTTCTTGTTTGTAACCATGTCAAGATACTATGAATTAGGTGAACAAAATATAAAACAGAGTTTTTCTGAAAAAGGATTGTATCTTGCTCTAAAGCACACGTTCATGTGGTTTTCAGAAACCATTTACTCTTTTTAGTTAAAACATCTCAGTATCTTCTCCTTAAATAGTGTATTGTGGGTCATAACCTAGAAAGTAATCCACTTTTTAGGGACTCTCCCCTGCTCCCCTCTTCCTGAGATGCTGCCTGGGAGCGGGGACAATCTAAGAAAGGCTCTCAGGAGGCTGTGGCTGTGTCTGGTCTTCTCGGTCCTCTGGCTTAGCAAGATGCTGCTCCTGCGGGTTTCTAGATACTGACATGGGTTCCATTGTGTCTGCTGTGATGTGACCTGGCTTGTTTGCTCAGTGCCTTCCCTGTACGATTTTGCTGAAGTGAACTGGCCTAAACTTTAGTATATGATTTGGTAAATGATACATGTTATAATTCCTCATGTAAAAAAGGATATGGTGGCATGATAACACTTCCTTCTGTGTATCTTTTCTCTGCCAACAATCTTTGAACTCATGTCATCTGTTTCTTATCTCAGTCCCTAATCTGTAATACGCTGGGAGTTGTAGACCCAGGCCTAAGACCTAATTGAGGAATTTCTAGCTCTGCCATAGATTTAAGCTAGGCCGTAAGTCCTAGGAAATTTTTTTTTTTAAGATTTATTTATTTATACATACAAGCTGGGGTACAGGGCAGAGGCATGGGGCGGCGAGAGGGTTCACCAGAGACAGAGTGGGGCGCAGAACAGGCAGATCAGAAATACACTGCTGAGGGGAGCAGTGGGCGAGGCAGGAGAGGTCTGCCGCACCATGTGGGATTCTCCCCGGCTGGGCGTCGAACCCGCATTGCGCGCTGCCGACAGCTCCACAGCGCAGTGTTCAACCACTGCGCCACCAGGGAGGCCGGAAATTTTATTTTAACATATTGTAGAGACTGTCCACACAGATGTCTCATATGTCTTTACCAGAAGGAAGTTTGGCCTATGCGTTGTTACTTACTGACACTGCCTCTTGACATGAGGTTCCCAAATAAAATGAGTTTTGATCTAACCCAGACCTCTTCCAGGTCTCTGGTCTTTAACAAATTCCATACTCCTCCAGGTTCTAGAAATTCAGTATCAATGAGGAATTCAATTTATTTTGCCTGCATACTCCCTAAAATAATTTTGAAAATCTATTCAGCACTTACACATTTTTAGTTTAGTTTCATCATAAGTTTAAATAGTTGCAAAGGATATAACTTTAGTATGTGGTAAATATTGACATTTTAAAATAGAACTGCTGCACCACTTTCAAAAATGTATCCAATGTAATTGAATTCATAATGATTTCAACCATCATCCATATTAAACACATTGAACAAACTCTTCTTTTAAAAGGCATAAATTCTATCTTAGTCCTTTATCTTGTACCTCCACAGTTTATACTTGTATTTCACTTCCCTACAGAATTTAGTGTTATATATTTTAAGACTTGAAAGTTTTTAATCTTCACCTCAGGGTGGTTTGCAAACATGGTCCAAATGCTCCAGCCATCCTTTGCCTTTTAATTTTGTCTATTAGACCCTGAGGCTGATTTTTGTGACTTGCTTTGGCCAATGCGATACTGGCCACCATGATATAATTGGAGGGTGAAGTGATGGCGTAGAGGCTCTGGAGTGATTGGGCTTCCCTCTCAGGTGCCTGCCAGTACGTTACTGAAGGGTAAGAGAATCCTGAAGCAGAATGGCGTGTCCTGAGGATGAATGAACAGGCAGACAGCACAGATGTGTGGGAAACACACACATGACAGGCAATTGCTCCGCTATACTTTGCTACAAAATAAGATAAAACACTTTATTTTGCTTTTTGTGATCATAAGCGCTAAATGATAAAACATATTTCTTCCATTATTATTAGCACCTAGCTAATCTAAAGGGCCCAAATACATTATAAAATTTAATATGTATCTATTAAATAAGAGGGTAAAATTTTATTGAAAAATCCTGTCATAATGAGAAATGATTTTTCCAATTATTTTAGGAATTTATGGATGAATATTATATATTCTGTTGACGCTGGTCAACAAATTTTTACAAAAGTCATGTTACTGTAATAAAATTAGTCATTTCCTATCAATTCGTATGTGCTCAACACGAATATGACAGTCCAATTTTAATTTTGACTAGTTTTTTTTTGAAATCTGCAATAAATTGATGTTTACATCATGAAATGCATGCCAATAGTAATAGGCCTATGGTTAATACCTGTAAAAAATCAAGTCATAGACTACTTCTGAGATTTCTTCGCTTCTCTCTTGTGCAGCTATTCAGGAATAGAATAGATGGAAGATGGTTTCCACTGTGCAGAAGCACAGCCTTAAGACTCAGTTTCGAAGAGTCTAGAAATAGTCTCCATTCTTGTGGGTCTTGAGTGATTTCTAAGGCATTCGTAAGGCCCTCAATATCAGAACAAAATACCAGAGTACTTTCCTTTCTGAAGAAAGGCTCCAAATGCTGGTGGCGCCTTTAATATCAAGTAATTGTGACATCTTCTTCTAGAGGATTCCATTGCTGGAGTCTTGATCCTAGCAATTCTGCCTTGTTCTTGGATAAGTCCAAATCACAAACCAGGTCATTGAGTTCTTCCTGTGTTAGTCTGTGTGGGGTTGATGATGCACCACAGTGAAAATCTGGATCACTGCATGCTGATGGAACAGGAGAAGAACAGGTCGGCTCACCCTTGTCCTCATCAGATGAATCAAGAGAATATTGTGCTGGAGGTTCTGGAATAGGAAGTCCCTCACCATGTGGAACTGGTCTCAGTGCAGACTGAATATTTGGGTAGACTATTCTCGACTTCTTTTGCTTTGTTATTCCGCCGGAAAGAGGAGGAACCAAGCAGAAGTAACAGTCTTTGATGTGGTTGCTTGGCTCTCTCCACACCATGGGGACTGCAAACGGCATTGATGGTCTTTTGCCATTTAACCACTGTGAAAGCTGTGTTGTACATGGCGCACAGCATATATGTGGTCCCAAGGCTTGTCTTGGTCACCAATCTTGCATCAGAAGTAAAGATGATAAGGCTTCTTCACTCAAGAAGTGATACTTTTCTTCTGGTTGGCAAATGTCACTTCCCCACAAATAGAGCAGAAATTGTCCACTCTATTAATGCACTTTTGAGGCATTATTGTTCTGTATTGTGCCTAAATGGATAAAATAATAACAGTTCTATGTAACAGTAGCTTGAACTGTCTCGCACAGTCTGAAATATTTTCAATGCTCAACCTTTCCAGCAGGGCTTTATATTGTGCGCTGCTGACTCAACTTACTTCAGCAGCCGCCTGGCGGTAGTATTGCATTGCATCAGAAAATGATGCAATCAACTCTGGATGATGTGTGCACGATGGTATTATGCAATGTGATGAAATATTACATCATTCTAGGCTGATTTAGGATGTTGTTTCAGTCCTATTGTATAAATTTACACGGTGAAACATATAAAATTAATTATATGAAATATCTTCAAAGCGAGAGCTGATAAAAAATTTGCAGGGTTATATTCATGTTCAGCAGACCAAGATACTACAGATTAGGGCCTTTTTAGGTCAGTAATGATCTAACTGTTGACCAGTGTAATATATGCTGCTCATTAAAAAAATGTTTACAGATATAAGTGTTCAGAAATTTTGTCCACAAACGTGTCTATGGGCACGGTAGTGGTTTATTATGGCAACGCCTCTCAATTGTTTTATGTCTTCCCACTTATTTGCTCTATTTCTTAAAGTGATCTATAATCAAAAATAATTTTAAATGATTTAACAGTTGACACATCTACCTGAATTTAAATGCTTTATGAATAGTCGTCTGACTTACAAAATAATATTTCTAACACAGTTATTAAGGCCATTTTCTTTCTCAACAGGAATACCAATCACTCAAATTGTTTCTTTATGTCCCACAAGTTAATACATTTGAAGCAATGGACCAAAGAACAGGTTCTTTTTTTGTCATATGGGCGAAAGACTTGTGAAAAGAGAAACGATGAATTCTTAGGCAAAAACTTTGAAAGTCAAGCATCTGAAAGTTAATTTTACTTAAACCTTGAAATACCTTTTCCGTGAAAAAAAATCTATATGTGCTCTCAAGGGCCAGCGCCCTCTAGTGTTGAGATCGCAACTTGACACAAAGTTGGAGAGCGCCCCTTCCAGGCTCCGCCGCCTAAATCCTTCACTGGCATTTCTCCTTTTTCATTTCCAAAGCAAGTGGTACAGGATGCTTCAATTTAGAACTTCTCTGAAAGGCTTTTATCTTCCCAGACTAGGTCTGAGGGAGGGGAACATCAGTCTTATGTGCTCAGATTCACTTTCCATCTGGCTGTTTTATTCCATCCCAAGTGGGACTTCAGTCCTTGGTGATTAAGACTCTTCCGTTTGAAACCACCTTGTCCCTTCTGTTCAGTTCATCTCACCTACCCGCATTCTTAGCCCCGGGGGATTTCTTTCTTCCTGTGGGCTAGGAATTGCTCTTAAATAGCATAAATAGTATCCTGCTACCCTTCCTCTCTATTTTGGCATTTATTCCGCAGTCATCTTGTCCATCTTTCTTTTTGCTATGCAAATCAAGAGTTCTCTGAAAAGACTCGACATAAGTTTTATGGATTTTTAAAAGCCTGGTAAAGGCCAGAGTAACTTCAGTGCTTTGGCAATACCCACTTTCCTTCGTGGAGAGTGGCAAGTTTCGTGGATCGATTCTAATGAGAATAATTGGAGGAAAACAAAACCCGTCAGAAAGTCACTGAGTAAAACACTTACGATTACAAAAGGGGAAAATTTGAGATAACCAAAAATATCCTCTACATTACTACAACCTTTCGCTACATTGTCTACTTTATAGTGTGACCTCTGGTAGTCTCGAGTGTATATTTTGTATTCAGCAGCAAGTGCAGCTTAACTGTGTTCTCAGAACCCAGCATCCTGTCGCGGGGACCCCCACCCAGGAGCTCCCTGAGACACCAGCACTGCTGACTGCCATGTTGCAGGATGCAGAGAAGCACCTTCAGTGACTTATTATAACCTGCAGAATAAACCCCAAATTCCTTAATGTGTTGTCCACAACCGCCCTCAATTAATGCATCTGGATCTTATGTAAAAACTAAATCTGGCCTGAACCAATCTATTCAGCCTTTCTCATTCTTCTCCAAACCCACTGGGGAGCAAACTCGGTATCACTTTGCCTCCATCCTTTCTTTATTCCTTTCAAGGTTCACATCTTAACTTCTACACCTGAAGATCTTTGTGTCACACAACCAAAATTCTTTCTCCCCTCTAAACTCCAGTTGTTTTCATTGCCTCTGTGATTTCTTAGAAAATGAGCATAAAAACTGAGCACTTCCACTTGGTTTGATTCTGATTCATACCCTTACTACTTTGTCCAGGCCCACAACTAAAGAGCAAGTTGCTTGAGAGGTCAGGAGCTGTGTTTCATGCCTCTTTGAACCCATGTCACTCAACAGCAAGTTGGCTGTGAGTAAATGTCCAAAGTCCCTTTCACAATCCCTGCCTCGCTGTCAACATATGCTATTGCCTTAAATTTCTCTGAAGTGACTGAAAATATAAAGGGAAACTCGTTAACATTTTAGCCCTTTATACCGATATGTTTACCTATCATCACCCCATTTTTGCCTCCCTACTGCTAGCCATCAAATAAACTGACCACTAAGGTCAATTAAGCCAGAATTTCCAATTAAATTAAAACCCATTAAATCAGAATGAGAAGGCCTAGAAATTGGAATTTTAAAAAAGTTTCTGATGGTTGATAACCACTGTTTTCAATTTGTAGGTTACATTCTATCTTCACCATCTTCAAAACAATATTTCTCTTTCTACTACCTTCATACTCTTTCTGTGTTACTTTTTCCTTTAATTACTAGAATGCTAATTTTTCCCAGCCTAGAGCAAACTAAACTCAAACTAATACCCTGATTCTTTTTATATCCCTATTGATACAGGTTTAGTGCTTTTTTTCCATTTATACATTACATTGGAAAAAATATTCAGAGAAGCTGTCATAGTTCAGGTCTAATAAGGAGAGAGAAACCACACAGTCAATTAAAGAGGAAAAATTTGATATCAAGAAATTACTTACTGTGATAAAAGAGTAATATGTAAGATAGAAAAAAAAAATCTTACGGTACCTTTGGTTTCAGGGAGTTTTACCCAAGAAAGAGAAATATGGGAGGGGTTCAGCTCTAATTGGAGGATGTTTGGGCTAGCCCAGAGACGTTGGCTGGCCTTGCTGGGGTACCAGTAAGCCACTGTGGTATGCAGAATAATGACCCTCCCCCCGCCCCAAGATGTCTGCATTTTAACTCCCAGGACCTGTGACTAAGTTACCATATGGCAAAATGAACTTTGAAGATGTGATTAAATTAAGGACCTTGAGAAGGAGAGATTATCCAGGATTATCCACCTAGCGGGCCCAATACAGTCAGTTGAATCCTTAAAAAATGGAGAATCTTTCTCACTCTAGTAAGAGAGAAATGTGGCTGCAGAGAATGGCCAGGGAGAGGAAACATTGCTGACTTTGAAGAAGGTGACAGGGGACATGTGGCAAGGAATGTCGAAACTTTTGGAAGCTAGAAAAGACGAACAGATTTTCATCTAGAGCCTCCAGGGGGAACCGGTCCTGTTGACATCTTGATTTTAGTTCAGTGAGATATATTCTGTTTCTAACTGCAGAATGTTAAGATAATGAATTTGTGTGTTAAGCCGCTAAGTCTGAAGTCATTTGTTAGTTGAAATAGAAAATCTAAGACACTCACGCAGGAGGGGGGCTTCCCTGGTGGCACAAAGCGTGGCAGCCACTGCAGCATCAGTTCGATTCCTGGCCAGGGAGCTTCCCACATGGCGCAGCAGACCTCTCCTGTCTGGCCTGCTCCCCTCAGCAGTGTATTTCAGTCAATCTGCCTGTTCTGCTCCCCACTCTGTCTCTGGTGAATCGTCTCACCACTTGCATCTCTGGTTCTTGTATGAATAAATTAAAAAAGAAATAGCATGCAGGAGGGTGGTCAGCAACCGGTTGTGCAATAGGATTTCTATGACTGGTGATGTTGGGGAGCCCTCCAAGGGGATAGGACTCTGGTTTCTGAATAAATAGACTATAGAGAGAGTATCACTAGGTTGAGGCTATGAATCTCAGCAGGGCCACGTTCTGAGTCTGTGGCTGGGGCAGGCCCAGGTGTCCTCACAAGCACACAGCCCACCTATGTCATAAAACATAAGCTAGGATAATCCCTTCCTTTTCCAGGACCCACTGTTGTATCTATTGAGAAAAATTAGCACCATGACTAGTTTAAAGGAATTTTGTTTCAATAGAACATATATTAAACGATATTTGGAGTTGAGAAGCAATAAATTGATAACTTACATCATATTATATATCCAAGCACAGTTATTTTATCATATCCCCTGGTAACTCGATGCATTCAGCTCTTCACTGAAATTACCCTTGTCAAGCCAACCAGCTGTAACTTATGCTTAGTCCTTATTTGTGTGATAATTGACAACGTTGATTAATATATCCTCCACAAGGTATTTTTTCCCTTGGTATTCTGACTTTATTCCTCATTCTCCTCCCAGAAAAAAATTCTCTGTGTCTTTATTCATATTCTCCTTAATGTGTTCCTTTCCTATTTTCCATGCCTTAGAATTATTTCTTCAGCTCTCCATTCACTTTACGGTTTCTTCTTGGGTGAATAGAGCTGCGTCTACAGATGGAAGTTAATTCAATGGTAGATGATGATAATTCTCAATTTATATCTTCAGCCTGGATTTCTCTTCCACTTTGGTCTTTTATGGCAGGTCCTTCATGGATATATCTCAACAAGAACCCTAAGACACCACGTCCAAACGGAACTCATTGCCTTCTTTCAAACCACTCCATACAGTACATATTGCTAAAGTACTATTACTGAGTTGAATATACTTTCCGATGTCTCCCAAATCCTGCCACTTCTACCATTTTCCCTGTCTAGTTCAAGCAGATCTTTTCTCCTGTCTGGAACTTCATGACAGATTTCCACATATCTGTAGCTCTTTAAGAAGCAGTCTTTTGTGATTTTTAAATTAATTGAGCAACATTCCAACTCTGTTCCCATCACCTATGGAGCATGACCCCTTCTCAAAAAAATTAGTGAGTGCTCAGAAGGCTAAAAGTAGGCAGTGGCTTCTGCGCAGGTAAAGGATATTGTATTGAGAGGAAAGAGTTGGCATTAGGTCTACAGACCAGATAAATTCAGGTAAGAGGAGACATTGAAAAGAAATGGAAAGAGTAGAATTATGGTTAGCACTTTTAGGAAAATGAAGCATTTTCTGCTAGAGTTGTATCTTTATATACTGCACTGTATAATGTTAAAAACATCAACTCACATTGGATTATTTTGAGTCACTGGTTTAAGGCATTGAAGTGTCTCATTAAAACGTATAGATTGAGGGTCTCTTGGTGGTGCAATGGGTTATGTCTCAGCACTATGAAGCTATCCAAAGTCACTACAGCACGAGGTCGCTCCCTGGCCAGGGAGCTTCCCATGTGGCACAGCAGACCTCTCCTGCCTTGCCTGCTGCTCCCCTCAGTAGTGTACTTCAGTCCATCTGCCTGTTCTGCTCCCCACTCTGTCTCTGGTGAATCCTCTCACCCCCGCACCTCTGGCCTACACCCCAGTTCTTGTGTGCATAAATAAATAATCTTAAAATGTATAGATTGAGCAGGGGGATAGGAAATTCAAAACATTTCTTAAGTGTACAAACTTATCTGAGTTTATATGTATTATTTTTTTCCTACATTTGAAGTTGGTGCCATATCCGTCCTATCAAAAGCTAATTCATTCTTGTGTGCTTAGGAGCCCAAGCGCTCGTACCTGGATACACTGTGTGTTCTCTCTTCCATACACTAAACTCCATCTCCCTTTTGACTGCAACTTGCCCTCGTCATTTAAACGTGTTCTAATGTCACTGACGTCAATCCCATTTCCACTTCCTCGTACCTTTCATGCTGTACACTAGAATATTTCTGCACCTATGCATTCTTAATTTTTTTCCACAAGTATCTCACCTTTCAAACACTCCAATCTGATTTCTGCCTCCAACAAGTCACCAAAACTGTTCTTGCAAATTTAACCAAAGCTATCTAGTATCAAAGCCAACAAATATTTCTCATTTTTTTTGGATATTTCAGTCAAATTTTCACCTATTTCATGGCTTTCCACTTATCTTTTTAGCTACTTCTTGGCAGGTTCCTTTGCAAAGTTCATCTCCAGCAGAAATGCTGGCCCTCTAGGGTTCATTTCTGGGTCAACATCTCTCCTCACATCGTATTTCCACCTTCCATTCTTCATCTGTGTCTTTGTCTTCAAAAGCCATATGCTGCTCACTGCCAAAGTTGTCTCTAGGATTTCAGGTGCCCAGGTATGATTCCAAGCTATAGGCAGTCAGATCTGAAGAGAAAGGACAGATGGAGAAGCATTGTGAAAGATGAGTCAGCCTGATTTAATTTGTCATTACTTCAAACTAAAGCTCAATTTTGGAAAGACTAGCTAAATTTTAGTCCAAAGCTTTAAAAATTGCAGAGATATGAATATTCATTTGGATAAAAAGTTTTGCTCTCCTACATTGCATCAGACATTTTCTATAAAATACCTTAATTCATGCTCTACATATGCCCAATGACTTTTTTTTTTTTTTGCCAGAATTTGACACCTTAGAAAGCATAGACATATTTGTGGATAAATCACCACAACTTTAGTTGTGCCTGAGCTCTCCTTTGGAACCATATTTTCTTGCATAAATATTCTACTCCAGGCCTCATTTCCAGAACATCTCACAGCTCCTCCTTGTGTAGTTGCACATTGATATTGCTATTGAAGCTATGAATGATGAACCTGCCTGTGGAAATACTGGTGTGTGTGTGTGTGTATATGTATTACTTATGCCATAGTTCATTCAATTTTCCTGTCTTCTGTCAGCAAATGCTGTGCTTGTTGGTTAGGTCCATACATTTGATATTCAGTTGGCAAGGTCTTTTAGAACATCCGTATTTCAGGAAAACTTAAGTGTGATCAAGCTTTTAGAGGCATCAAGCTTAATTAAATTTTAACTGGAAATTAAATGTGTTCATTATAGTGCTACAATTCTGGGATTATATTTTTATGTTCATGAAAGTGATATGATATTGTAGCAAGATCGTCATCAAAATAATGATCATTTCTTTAACACTACGGTATTTCCCTTAGCATTACAACAATCAAGTTTTGCTTTCCTTGTTATTACAAAATTGCTTCTTTGTATCTGAGTGAGATCACTTCTATGTAAGAGATGGTGTTGAAAATACTCTAACGTTCTTTTTTTGTAATAATACCTCTATTTTTAAAATGTCAATATTTGCTGGGTCCAAATAGCTAAGGAAGTTTTTCTCTGATACTTGGCTTTATAGATTCACACAATTTCTTTTTTCTTTTATAAACAGTGATGCAAATTCATTAGCTTTCCTGTGGCGCCTGATCTTTTGCTTTTTCACACAATTTTCCGTAGAAATAGTATGTGATTTGAGAACATCTGTGGCAGTTGAAAACATCTTTCCAGTGTTTAGCATGTCCACGCACGCTATTCTACCAGTTATTCACGCACAGATTCCGTCACACTTCTTAATATGCAAATGTCAGTTTTGTCTATGTATTAGAAGTCTTGATTGCATTTAATAATGTACCAGCTCTATCAGTATCATACTCAGTCATTTCTATTTAAGCCTGGAATCCTGTCAATTACTTGTTCTACTATTACCTTAAAAATTAAAGCTACAAAGTCCTGTTTCCCCAGGCAGATATCAGTATCTGTCAAGAGTAGCATCATTTACTGAGTGGCTTCTGTGCCTAGGTGCTTAAGATTCATAATCTCATTTAACGCTTACATTAAATGCATATGCTAAACATGATGAAATTGACACTCAAAGAGGCTGAATAGCTTGCCCCAAATCACAAACAAATGCAAGTAGCAAAAGAGTTTCAAAATCACAGAACCAAGTCCTAATGTTGCGATCTTTCCATTGCTGTCACTTGTCTACTTTTGAACTTTCCTATCGCTGCTCATGGCTGACACTGGTAGATTGTAGTAACTTTAGGTAACAGTAAGTGAAGCCTTGATGCCTTAACTGATTTGACTTTGTATTTTATCTCACAATTTCCTGTCATTTTGCCCTCTCATTTTAGTGATGCTGTGTTTCTCTTTAATGAAATATGTAATGTTTTAATATAATATCTAATTCCAAAGGACTAAAATGATCTCAAACGTAAAATGTTTTGATTCACAAAAAGGATTCATTTATTTCACACGAAAAACATCCTCCTGTATGTTTTTTTCCTCCAATTTTTAAAAAATTTGCATTTCCTTCAGATTCAAACACTGTGATGACATAGATCTAAAATGTCTTCTCAACTGAAAGGAAAATGGTTAAGCAGATGCTCTGTATCTTTGTTAGATGTCTTTATTTTATTTTGGTATCAAAACTCTCAGAATATGATGTGGTCTACCTTCTGAGACACTTTCATTTTATTATTCTACCTGCCCTGCCAACTTTTTTTTCAACTTTTTTTTAAGATTTATTTATTTATGCATACAACTTGGGGTGTAGGCCAGAGGTGTGGGGCGGCGAGAAGGTTCACCAGAGAAACAGAGTGGGGAGCAGAACAGGCAGATGGACGGAAACACACTGCTGAGGGGAGCAGCCGGCGAGGCAGGAGAGGTCTGCTGTGCCCTGTGGGAATCTCCCCGGCTGGGCATCGAACTCTTGTCACCGGTGCCAACAGCTCCACAGCGCAGCGCTTAACTGCTGTGCCACCAGAGAGGCCCTGCCCTGCCAACTTGTAAAGAAACCCAGGCTCTGACCTCTCATCATCTCCTCTGGTGTTGTAATCGCTGACATGTCAGTTGTGATCAGTGACCCTGCACGTCATCACCCGGATTCTCAGTAGCACTCCCCTAAGGTCCTTGGGGATATGAGTGTCCACGGCAGAAGTAGACATGGTCCATCTTGTGTAATAAAAGAAGAAAATGTTCTGGAAAAGATGGGCTTGTAAAAAAAAAGAAGAAGAAGAAAATTACTTGAAGGACTTCTCACTCAAAAAGTTTGGGAAGATTTGAATGTCAAAATGTAAGGGTAATCATAGATTATATTCAATTCAATAAAATAAGAATTGTGAGTCTATATGACAACAGATAAGTGAAGAGCTAAGTGAACCAATAAACAAAGGGGAAAGAAATTGCTTCCTTCTAGAGAGAATGCCACCTAATGAGTATAGATGGAATGAGAAAATTAGAAAGTCACCATCTTACAACTGCCACAGTAAAGTTTGATTCAAGTGGGAATCATAACTAGATCTTATGTCTAGGAAATCAAAGAAATTCAAAGTGAGAGATTCTAAAACAGGTATTTGCAAACTGTTTTGATAAAGAACCAAATGGAAATATTTTAAACTTTGTGGATCACATATGGTTTTACCACATATTTCTCTGTTTTATTTTAAAACCTTTAAGAAATATAGAAACCACTGTTAGTTCTAGGACTGTATAAAAACAGGTTAAGGGGTGGATATAGTTTGTCTGCTCTGAGAGAATTGTCCTGTATTCCTCAAAAATTGTGGCTTAAAAGACAAAGAAAGGTTGAGAGCTGTTTCCAGTCACGGAGGACACAACAACTAAATGCAATACATAATCTAGACTAGATTCTTATCACAAATATTTTATAAAGGATGCTTTGAGGTAATTGATGGAATAGGAATATTAGATTATATAAAGTATTATATCAAAATTAACTTTCCAATTTCCAGTTTGCAAGAAAGCTGTAGATGTGTATGACAGTATTTGCTCTTAGTCAACATGCACTAGTTTTATGGGATTAAGTACAAGATAGAAACAACACACTCTCATCTAAGATATTTGTTCTCGCTCTTGCTCTCATCTAGCTATCTATCTACCTCTACAAACACAAATGCAGAATGTTAGCAAATGAGGAAATTGTGTACAGCACATTATGATATTAAAATGGACGCTAAGAGTCCCATCTTGAGTGTGACTATGACAATGTCACCCTGTGATTAGATTACCCTGCCTGGCAAAGACAAAGTGATGTTTGAAATCAAGATCTCAAATCCATTTCCTGTCAGTTAACCAAAGGGATAGTATCCTGGGTAGGTCTGATCTAAAGAGATGAACACTTTAAAAGAGAGTCTAGATGTCAGAACACGTGTGTGCTGGCTTTGAGGACGTAAGGTGTCATGCTACACAAGGGTTTGTGAGAAGGCCAGCTGGCAAGGAAGGATGGGTGACACCCAGGACCTGTGAGTGGCCTTCAGCTGACAGCTATCAAGAAAACAGAGACCCTGGTTCTTCAGCTGTAAGAAACTTTCCTTTTTTTTTTTTTAATTTGGCTTACAATCATGAGAATTTTAGTTCTGACAGCTCTAGATCCTGAAGTCCCAGATCAGATCAGGGTGCCACGTGGTCAGGGTGTGGTGAAGTCTTTCTCCCTGGTTGCAGCTGCCATCTTCTGGGTGTATTCTCATGTAGTAGAGTGAAAGCAAGCTCTCTCATGACTCTCTTTTTTTATTGTATTGATTTTACTGAGGTAACACTGGTTAATAGCACAGGATATGATTTAGAGGTACAGGCTAACACTGCCTCAGATGTATGTGACCACAACTCACCCACCACCAAAACACCCATAACCCTCCATCTTAACCCACTGTGTCCCCTCCCAAACCACTCCCCTTCCCACTCTGCCCCACTGGTAGCCACAGTTCTACAGTCAGATGCCTAGGGTTTGTTTGGTTCAGTATTGTTGTTCATTTGTTTTGTTTCTCTGTATTCCACATCTGAGTCAAATCATCTGGTATTTGTCTTTCTCCTTTTGATTTATGTCACTTAGCTCAATCCCTCTGATTCCATCCATGTTGTCTCAAGTAACAATATTTCACCTTTTTTATAACTGAATTGTATTCCATTGTATAGTATGTACTGTCTCTTCTTTATCCACTCAGCTTTCATTGGGCATTTAAATTGTTTCCATAAGTTTACTACTGTAAATAGTGCTGCAAGAAGCTACCAACAGCCATGTGAAGTTGGAAGATGATCCCATTCCAGTAAGGAGCACAAGGACTAACACGATCACTGAGAGACTGAGCAGAAAACCCAGCTAAGTATTTGGGTCATCGGAAAAGTCATGTTACATTTTTGCACAGAAAACAGAGAAAAATTATGTTATGACTTTTCTGACAGCCCAATATGTCTGGACTTCTGACTCCTAATAGTTTTGAGATAATACACATATGTTGCTTTAAGGTAAGTTTGCAGTAATTGATAACACAGGGTAGAAATTTAATACACTTCAACAGAGGTCCTTTGTACTACTTATGTATCATTTTTGTATATTTGAAACTATTTCAATACCAAAAAGTTTTTAAGACACCTTGCCTATCTGTGGGGCACTTTTTATAACTCAAGCTTTTTATTCCAATAACTCCAAATAAGAATGGCAAATCAACAATAGTAACCATGCCCACGAGATGTCTTTAAAATTGCATATTGTGTTTTTCTATTAATGCTAGTAATGCACTGAAATATAGTGTATCTATTTCTTTACTAGTGAACTGTATGTTTAAAAACCTGGGAAAACAACTGGCAACCCTAAATTGAGTCATTCCGAGAGATCCCCATAACTGGAGATTTGATCAGGTTCTCAAAAGGCAAAGCTGAGAGACTGTCAAACAGCCAGTGCGTTTAGTGGTAACCCCAAATGGTCAGAATGTAGAAGGAGGCAACATGGTTTGGTATTTTAACAACATATACAGAGAACTTACCAAAGTCACTTTATAGTTCTAAAAGTACTTTTGGAGAATGTCTAGAATTTTCTACATATCAATGCTTTATGAAAATAAAGACAGTTTCAAATATCTAAACCCTTAAGAGTAAGAGTAGAACCACATCTTAGTCTGTCCAGAGTAACTTACAGAGGGTTTGTAAAACAAAATTTTGTATGTAAGCATTTTTACATGATTATTTCCACTTTCATGTTCTAAAGTCTGGAGAATAGATGTACCTCATTCTGTTGATTGTGTGTCTTTCTTGTGTGCAATTTTTCCTGATTTTTTACATGCTTTTTAATTTTTCAGAAAGCAAACATACTATGTAGAATACTAAAATCTCAAGTATTTTCCTTTTTTTAATATATATTTTTATTGTTATTTATGTATTTTACGTTTTGTATTCCCCTTGGGTAACCCACCACCAATTCACCCATGATCCATCTCCATGGTCCCTTGTGTTCTTTTCTATTCCATTCTGTGCCCTTATCCTCCCCTTCCCTTGGCCCCCTCTCCCACCCACTGAGTGTCTCTCTCCTATTTGGTTTCCTTATAGTCCTGTTATAAGTGAAACCATTCGATATTTTTCCTGGTCTTTCTGGCTTATTTCACTGAGTATGATCCCCTCTAATTCCATCCATGTCGCTGCAAATTGCATGTGCTTATCTTTTTTGAATACCGAATAGTACTCCATTGTGTATATGTACCACATCTTCTTGATCCATCATCTATTTTTGGACATCTGGGTTGCTTCCATACCTTTGCTATTGTGAACAGTGCCGCAATGAACATACGGGTGCATGTATCCTTTCGGATTAGTGTTTTTGTGTCCTTTGGGTAGATTCCCAAAAGTGGGATTGCCGGGTCGTATGGGAGCTCCATGTTTAGCAGTGGGAATGTGAACTGATCGAACCACTATGGAAAGCTGTATGGCGATTCCTCAAACTGCTAGTATTTTCCTTTTTAAAAAAAAATATTTATTTATGGATACAAGAGCTGGAGTGTAAGCCAGAGAGGCATGGGGGTGGTGAGAGTATTCACCAGAGACAGAGTGGGGAGCAAAACAGGCAGATTGAATGAAATACATTGCTGAGGGGAGCAGCAGATGAGACCGGAGAGGTCTGCTGCGCCATGTGGGAAGCTCCCTGGCCAAGGATGGAACTTGTGCTGCAGTGGCAGTGATAGTTTCATAGTCTTGAGACTAAACCTGTTGTGCCACCGGGGAAACCCCTGACATATTTTCTATCCTACCTGGAAACAGGCACAACTTTCATTGTGCTAAGATTTTGAGGTGAATATTTGAGTCAATATAATGAAAAGTTGAGCTAGAGTTGAGATTTGTGATCACTATGATATTCTCAGTGCACCAAAGATTTGAACATTTTCTAGATTGTCTTGTTTAGAATGGGGACTAGTTTGCCAAAGGCAGGACTGGGACAGACGGAGAACAGAGAAGCATTTGTCTCAGGAGGAAAATTTAATTCATGATGTGAAAGACTCATTCATCACGATCATTAGTGGATTAATTCAATATTTTTTTAAAAATAAAATTGGTGGGAAAAATCCATGACAATCAAATATCCAACTTTAAAATAAGCATCAGTTGTTATTTCGTTTGCAGTAAATGGGAAGAGACTATGGCCCCCCAGGTCATTGCCTACCTTTTGGGGGTGGGTTAATTAATGTTGACCATGGTGTGCAATTTACGCTTTATAAGTAGTCATGTGTTTAGTTTGCAGAGTTGTTACCCACTTTTTTTTCCACTTAGTTCAAAATACAAAAGGATATTTTGATGAATGTGTACAGGGACACACATTTTTCCTTTGACCTCAGGATCCCAGACGGTTTATCATGAGCTGCCAGGTCTCAGTCAGCATCTTAGCTTTAGGTCTCCTCTTGTGCTGTGCCCACAATGTTTTCTCTGCTTAACAACATTCCCAGCAAGACGTCACTGCTCAGCGATAGCTCACTACTACTTACTACTTGATGCTTTTTAACTTGGTTGCGGCAAGGGAAGGAGTCTTCTGTTAAAGCTCAGTCCCTGGCTTGGGAATCTGGCTTCTGAGTACCATTGTTTCCTACCAGTTCTGGGCTGAGCTTCTATTTCTGTCCCTTGGCCAGGGAGACAAGATACCTCTACCATTCTCACTCCAATGAGTTTGCAAGTACCCTAACGATGACAGTTTTAGCTGCCCTTGTCCTTAAAGTTTAATGCTTTAGTCCTTGTGGGAAATAAGAGAGAAGAATTTGAGAAGGATTTAGTGCCTCTCCCAGCAGTTGCTGTCCTCCTGCCTTACACCTACACTAGGAGGGATGCTTTCTCAGAACTCACTCAACCCCACAGGACAGCTCTCAAATTGGTACAAACTCTCTATATATCTGCATTCCCCGGGGACTCCACACTCTCGTTCCATACTCAGCATCCACAGATTTGTGGAAAATTCTAGCTAACTTCTTTGTAAAGAATCTGGTTGCATCTGTTCCAAATACACAGGTGCTTCTCTCCTGTCTCTCTTGCAACTTATTTTCTTTAAATGTTGAGCTGCTTTAGTACTTTGCAACCTCAACTTTATGATGGTCTTAACACGTTTTGCTCCGCTCACGTATTCACGTGTTCATCTAGTCTCTGGTTTTTCACGCCACGGTGGATTTATTTGGAACTATTAGGAGCTATTTCTTTGATCGTACTCAGTCTAGAAGCTTTAATCTCTATGCATGTAAAATTTCATTAAAATATATCCAGTAGTTCAGGAGCTGTGTGTGTTTTATTGAATGCTTATACCATTCATGCGGTGGCACAGAAAACAGCCGGCACAAGAAGTGTTAAGTTGGGAACTTGCAATTTGTAATTTTATGCTATTGCTATAAGGGTAGAAATGATGTTCTCTTCAGCTCTACAATAGAAGTAAAAACCATAATCTTATAGATTTTTAAAATAATTTTTGTCTCCTATGATATTTTGAGGTTTACCTTAAATCTTCTGTTTCTTCTATGCCACGTATACAGCTATTTACTCATGCATTTCTTGTACAATTTTTCTTACTACTTTAAATTTTTATAAAATAAATATTTTCCAACTTTTCACATAGTTGTAAATGCACGTATGTTCCAAAAAAGGTCTCTCATCGTCATGTAACTTACAGTGATTTCTTTGTAGTAACAGATGTATGGTTTAAAGGTTTGTTTTATTTTAGACAGATGTTTGGTTAAAACAAAAAGTTGTAGATATTTGCCAGGCTAACCATACTTTATCAATGACAAATATCTAACAAGAATTGTATGTCCTTTCATTAAAATCACTTTCAAATTCACAGATAAAGCTTAGTGTTATGACTACAAATAGGGTTCACTTAGAATCTTAGTGGAAAAAGATCATCCTTTATAACCAGAATGCAAAGAATTAACATATAATGAAAAAAAGTGCGAACAGGCTTTGTGTGTAATGCTCAGTTTACTTACTCCCAGTTTGTATAAGAAGCCAGTTATAACACAAGGGACCATGGAGATGGATCACGGGTGAATTGGTGGTGGGCTACCCAAGGGGAATACAAAATGTAAAGGACATAAATAACAATAAAAATATATATTAAAAAAAAGAAGCCAGTTATAGACAGTGTATATGCTGAACCTACACTAAGAAAGAAGGAATTTAGAGCATCAGGATGGTTTCCATGCAGCTCATTCTGTAGATGCTTGAGTTCCCACCTCGAGTCTCTTCTCTCATCTGTATTGGAGGCTGACTGACCACTCCTTGCTATGAAACATCCTCTTTTTCTAGACTTTATGAACTTCACGTCCTATGAGGCAAGCCTGTGTTTAAAAAACACAAAGGATTTTGTGTCCTTTCCGTAGATTCCTAGGAGTGGAATTGCTGGGTCATATGGTAGCTCCATTTTTAGTAGTTTGAGGAACCACCATACAGCATTCCATAGTGGTTGGACCAGTTTACATTCCCACCAGCAATGTAGAAGAGTTCCTTTTTCTCCACATCCTCGCCAACATTTGTTTTTGCTAGTTTTTTTTTTTAATATGTGCCATTTTCACTGCTATAAGGTGGTATCTCATTGTGCTTTTTATTTGCATTTCCTTGATTATAAGTGATGTTGAACATTTTTTATGTGCCTTTTGGCCATTTGCATTTCCTCTTTTTATCTCTTAAGTTCATTTTTTTACTGGATTGTTTACTTTGTTTTTGTTGAGGCGTGTGAGCTCTTTGTAGATCTTTGTGGTAAGTCCCTTATCAGGGACTGAATTGACAATGGGAATTATACAGGGACTACACCTGAGAGGAGAAAGCATATATTGTAGAAAGATAAAGAATGGTGTAAAATATATAAATCAAATAAATTTAAAAAATAAGGGATTTTCCCCCAGATTCTTAGTTGTGATCACATTATGCTTTGTTTCCTATCATGCTTGATTTTACACTTTCATACATGTTTGTGACACATCTTCAGAAAATCTCCAGTGTTATTTTGTACGGATGACTAATCCTATCTCCTAGTGGGCTTCAGTTATTTCATGTTTTGTGGACATTTGCTACTTTTCTTTCAGTAGTGATTATTGTGCCCCACATGAACATCTCTTGATAATAGGGGAATGTATGAATGTGTGGGGTATGTGGGAAATCTCTCTATCTTCTGCTCAATTTTGCTGTGTACATAAAACTCCTCTAAAAAATAAAGTCCGGGCCTCCCCAGTGGCGCAGCGGTTAAGCGCTGCGCTGTGGAGCTGTCGGCAGCGGCGATGCGAGTTCGACGCCCAGCCGGGGAGAATCCCACATGGCGCGGCAGACCTCTCCTGCCTCGCCCGCTGCTCCCCTCAGCAGTGTATTTCTGATCTGCCTGTTCTGCTACCCGCTCTGTCTCTGGTGAACCCTCTCGCCGCCCCACACCTCTGGTCTGTACCCCAGCTTGTATGTATAAATAAATAAATCTTTAAAAAAAAATAAAAATAAAAATAAAAAATAAAGTCCATAAAAATAAAACTCTTATCAGGTGATTAGTTTATATCATGATACTAGCATGTTACAATTATTTCTTGTGCTATTATTAAAAGCACAGTTCAAATAATTTTCCCATTTTGGGGCTTCTCACATTTAATATGCTTATAATTCAAAGAACTATACATCTCCAAATATATTTCCTTTATGTAAATCCTTATATCTGCATCTCATTAGATTTCATTTGATAACATTTATTCAATTGAATGACTCTTAGTCTGACATTGGGCTTTCTTCTGGATAACAAAATAAGTGATTTTCTTCCATTCTCTCAGCATTAATCTACTCTACCCCTTCATGGTTCCAACTGTCTTTCAATATGCCTCTCGGGCTGATATTGCTGAAAGTGATCATTCCTTTTCTGATTTGATATGGTGGGAAGAGTCTAATATTTCTATTTTTTTTCCTTTTTAAAAAGTAAGCAATGTATATATTATGAGATGAGTCCTTTTGTGTTTTCATTCTTACCCAAAAAAGTCTTATCCTAAAATCCTTCCTTTTTTTTTTTCTTTTAAGGTTCTTCACCCTTAAATATAGCACAAAATAAAGGTTTCCTATTTTGATGGGCATCCTAATACAGTTCTGGCTAGAGTATAGTGCTGTTTCCTAGGGGATAGCCCATTACAGACTCTTCGCGCCCCCCCCACCCCCATAGTACTAATGACAGCATGTCTTAAAACAATTCCTGCAAAATAACCAACATCTAAGTCTTTTCACGGGGTCAGTTGTGTTCAGTATTTACCTACTCAAGTGTACTTTTTTCCCCTCCACATGCTGAAGATCATGAAACGCAATTAACTAGTTGAGTGAAATATGCAGTAATCACATCGACTTTTTGGTGTATATTTCCATACAGTTGTACAAGCCACATAGTTCAAAGTACATACTCCCTGCAATATCTTTGCAGTCTCTCAAACTGTTAAATAATGATTCAAATATGTACTAATTCAATAGCATACCAATAGTCTTGCTACCGAATACCCCAGGTCCATTTATATTAACCCAGTTTGAATATGAGAATTCATTTCTCATAATTCTTGGGAAGTGTCCTTAAAATTTGGAAGATTAGGTTAGATACCAACAATTGCAAATGTAGAAAATTATTGTACCTTATATGAAAATTGTTATTTGCCTTGTGTGAATAATCCTTGAAAAGTTCCTACAATAAAAATATGGCAAAAATTTAATGCTATTCATAAGTATGTAACTGTTGGGATGAGTCACATTTTTTCTCCCTATTAGAATGAAAAGTCCTGACTAGTTCCAATTTAAAATAATGAATTTAAAGACTATCATGTTCCAAATTCTTACTATATACAATTTTTAAAATATATTTTACATATAATTTTCACAACCGCCTTGTAAGGTAGATGATATTATACCTATTTTGACTGATGAGCCTTAGAGGGATTCCTATAAGAATTGCATCCCCGATGCTGTTGACAGAATTTGAGCAATTCCTCTACCCCAAGACTGATGGATTTGCCAAAAGCAAATGCAACAATTCCAGCCCTCTATTACTTAAACAAGAAAACTTGGTTATTTTTAACTAAAACTATGAAACTACATTTTGAATAGGTTCACCCTGATTTGTGGTGGCTAGTGATCTCTGAGTGTATCCTACCTTCTCATGGCCTTCCACAGTCCAGTATCGTGCCTCTGTATTGTCCAGTATAAAGAAGATAGAAAGGATCTAAGGTCCTGAGAGTCAGATCCACTCTAAAGGACTAGTCTGTGGCTCTAATGACCCCCGTAGTTATGGTGAATATTTCCCTCTGAGCCACTTTTTCTTTAAAAAAAGATTTATTTATTTTTGCATACAAGAACTGGGGTGTAGGCCAGAGGTGTGGGGCATGAGAGGACTCACCAGCGACAGAGTGGGGAGAAGAACAGTACACTGCTGAGGGGAGCAGTGGGCGAGGCAGGAGAGGTCTGCTGTGCCATGTGGGAATCTCCCCAGCTGGGTGTCGAACTCGCGTCACTGCTGCCACAGCTCCACAGTGCAGCGCTTAATCTCTGCGCCACCAGAGAGGCCCCTCTGAGTCACTTTTATAGTTTCTGCTGAACTCAGGGACTGTAGTGGTTGCTACTAAGAAATGTCCTATGGGTACCACATCCTTGGACAATCCTGGCATGTCATGCAGCTAATATACTAATTGCTTGAAGACAAGGAGGGAGAGCTGATAAATCAGCTATTGACTATATGCCAAGCAGTAGTGTCTATTATGAATTTTCTCCATCATAATAGTAGTTGGCTTCCCAGGTCAGCATGAAACTGTTAGAATATCATCCAAAGAAGAATTCCTCCCCTTCCCTTCCCTTCCCTCCTCTTCCCTTCCCTTCCCTTCCCTCCCCTTCCCTTCCTTTCCCTTCCCTTCCCTTCCCTTCCCTTCCCATCCTTTTCCTTTTTTCTTTTCTTTTTTCTTTTCTTTTCTTTGACATCCCTTTATCTCTAAGGATTTTTTAAAACTTTTTTTTTTTATAATCAAGCCCATTCTTTTCAGTGCAAACTGCAGGTTGCTAGTGCCACACAAGAATTTAAAATGGCAAATACCGGGCCTCCCTGTTGGCGCAGAGGTTAAGCACTGTGCTGTGGAGCTGTCAGCAGCAGCTACACGGGTTCGATGCCTGGTGGGGGAGATTCCCACATGGCGCAGCAGACCTCTCCTGCCTCGCCCGCTGCTCCCCTCAGCAGTGTATTTCTGTCAATCTGCCTGTTCTGCTCCCCATCCTTTCTTTGGTGAACCTTCTCGCTGGCCCATGCCTCTGACCTGTACCCCAGCTTGTATGCATATATAAATAAATCTTAATAAATAAATAAATTAAATAGCAAATACCAAATTAATGTGTGTTTGAGCATGTGCATGTGTTAAGGATTTAAAATGAATCTTCAGGACTAGTTTAGTAACGCTTAATTCCTCAATGTCACACAGTAATGTATATCCAAGCATGGATTAAATTCCAAGTATTTCTTACTCTAAAGTCTATGTTTTAATTTCCGTCCATTAAAGCATATTGCATCTATATAGTTCGATATTCTTTCTTTGAAATTAGTTTATATAGTTTTGAAGGTGAATACTGGATCTATGATCAGGTTCCAAATTTTGCTTATGCATGAATTTAATTTACCAGCATGCCTAGAATTAATTAGATATAGGGAATAGAACAGGGCAACTAAACTCACAATGGATTTGCATAGAAATAAAAATGTCAATTTATTAATGATTACAATAAGCTCAAAAAGTACAAGAAACTTGTGCCAATTGATCGATTCAGTTTCCCCTCTGTAGGATAATCTATATAGAAAGCCAACTATAACAAGTTACAACCAATTGTGTCAGAGAAAGGGAAGGCAATTGCCTGCTTTTAAAGTCTCTGATGTCCAATGTAAACATTTCTAACTCAGAAAGTTATTTGCTGTAAGGATCAGACTTTTGAGTGATTGTGTCAATCTATCAGTCCTATTTTTTAAAAAAGGAGAAATTTATTTTGATTTGGATCATTGTTTATCTAAAAGCAAGCATTACATACTGACAGGTAAGGGGTCTTATTAGAAGAGGAAAGTATCAGCTTCAGCGGTAGAGACAGAAAAGGTTATTAAATTCCAAGAATATTGTCAGTCCTACCTTGAGGAGGGAGAAGTAAACAGAATACGAGAGAAATGACAAAACCTGACAGTAAGAGTCAGCAAGGCAAAGAACACAGTATCCATAACTCCGAGCTGAGGGAGGGCAGGTTCTGACCCAGGTTACAAAAGTATGCTCCACTCCCAGGGGCCAGAAAATAGATCCTCTTCCTCGTGGCAATTACATTCCAACAAGCAAAGCCTCAGGCAAATGAATAGTAATAAAGATAAATCTCTAATTGGTCGAATTGAGACTCTTTTTCAGGAAAATCATGCATTTCCAAGATGCAAGCACTTGGGCATGATTGCATCGGGAGAGCTAGCAAAGTGCTCAGTGTTTGCACCCCTCTGTAGAATCCCCTTGCCTACAAATAGACCAGTGCAGTCTGAGCTGGATTCACTCTACTGCAACTCAGATTTCATGAATGGCATTTCCATGGAGGTGGAGGTTTTAGAAACTAGTAATCAACTCCTAGGAAAGGATTCAAAGAAAGTACAATCTTGTCTCTATTTGCATGGTAGTTGCATTCCTAAAACAGTCAATCTATATTAAACCCATTTGAAAAAAAAAAAACAAAAGACTTGTGTTTATTATCTCTAAAACAATTATGCTGCAGATTTAGGAAATTATAAACAGATACGTCATATCTAAGAATGTCTTGTAAGATATCTCAAAGTCTTACAGAATTCAGGAAACTCTTCAACGATGCCACCCTGGAAGGCACTTCAGGGAAGTCAGCATTCCTGACTCTTGGGCATGAAATTCCCTAAGTGACCCCAATTGGTGTGATAACCAAAACCCCCTTTGGGATTTCCAATGCACTGGAGGTCACAACAGGGTCACTAAAAACAATTCTCTTAGTGTTTGCCTATGAATGATTCAGGGATATGGTTTACAGAACTGTCTTAAAACTTCACAAAACTAGAATTTTCTTATTTGCCCATAGAACTCACCAGCCTGTGGTTTCTTCCGGTTAAATATTGATAGGTGGTTAAAGCTACAGTTAAGGGTAGGGGCGTGGAGTTACTCAGAAATAATATAAAAAGCAGTGGTCCTGAGTGAATCAGCCCAAATAGTTGTTTATTTCTAACTTTCTAGAGCAAAAGGAGGTTAAACTATTAGGAATTCAAAAAGCTCTTTATTGGAGTAGTCAGGTCAGAGGTAGACTTGAAAACTTGACATATTAAGTACCTAAGATCTGGTGAGTGTTTGAATAAAAGCATATAGGAGAGGGGGACTAACACTTCAGGTTGACAAGAGCGTGTTTTCTAGCAGCTGAGGTCTCAAAGTCACTGTTCCTTGGGCCTCTGATGCCTAAGAGTGTGGGTTCTAGGGGGCCCATTGCTCTGCTGGACTTCAGCAACTGGAGCTCGGCTGATGCCATTCTGCCCACGGTCTCCGGATCCACCATCCACCACGCTTCCCTTTGCTCACGGTGGTTAGAACCTACACCCGGAGCAGAAGCCTGGAGACTCTTTAGTCTTTTTTTTTTATTATTGTTATTTAAGTCTTTTACATTTTGTATTCCCCTTGGGCAGCCCACCACCAATTCACCCGTGATCCATCTCCATGGT